>SNVD02015865.1:0-12261 GCA_013180625.2 Boswellia sacra | reverse complement strand
AGTTCCACAGCTGCATCAACAAAACTTATTAAAGGATCAAAGAAATTGTTAACATTCAACAAACATATGGGTTTTTGATGGAGGTTCAGTTAGGCCCAAGAGGCAATTTGAAAAATTTCTTCAAAAGTACCAAAGCCACCTGGTAAAGTAATAAAGGCATCTGAATTGATGAGGCATATGTGCCATGCGTTCATGCATATAGGAGACTTGTAACTCCTTCCCAACCATTTTTCCAACAATGCTTTCTATAGCCAAAGCTTTAGGAATAACTCCTAAAACTTGACTACCTCCTACATGTGCAGCTGTTGACACACAACCCATTAAACCGAGGCTACCTCCCCATAAACCACATGAATCTTTCTTTCAGCCAGTAGCCTACCAAGATAATTTGTTGCTTATACAAACTCCTTACTTTTACCTGATCGAGATCCACAAAATACACATATCCTTTGGATTTGATGTTTTGAAGTTTCCTTCATGTCTATGCAACTCTCTAACTATGTGTGAAGAGAGAACAAGGACATTGGGATTATGGATTAGTGGCCCAAAAGTTATGCTAATGATGATATCTATCTAGGTAGATCGATTTGTTTGTTGAAAAAGTTGCAATATGCACAAAAATATCAAAAGATGTGAAAAAGACACCATAAGTCAAACCAAAGAACAAAATTCAAAAATGACAGCATGAGGGATTTAAAAATCAAAAAATGATGGCCCGCCATGCATATGTAAGGTAGTTGTGACTGTGGCTCACATCTTCCTCTGGTTGTACGTCCAGAAACGGCTTAAACACCTTCTATGAGTTGGGGATATGCTTCCCATCCAGTTTTCTTATAAACTGGCAAACAGGGTCGTTTTGAGTCAGATTCCCACGACTATAGCGTTCCTGCTCATCTCGGAATTGTGTCCACAAATTAAAAATTTCACGCTGCACAAGTCCACACGAATGCGTCTCAATAGTCGTTCGGATATCATCCAAAGACTCCTTACTCAGTCCATTCTTGATGAACTGCAGTTTATCCTCTCGATTGTTAGACAAATATCCCAAGGAGCGGCAACGCTGGTTACAAGTTCATCTTGCACATTTGTGACAAACTTGCAACCTTTTTGCTCTTCGCTTTTTGGCATAAGAGCTTTTTCCCAAACCTGGAATATGGGAAACAAGATTATCTTAAAACTCATAAGAGAATCGAACCTTGGCTTCAATTAACCATCTTAAATCAGCAGGAATACCCTTACGCATCAACAACCTTAGTCTTTCTACACGAGCTTTATAAATTTTAAGCAAATCATTTTGAAGAAGAGAGGGAAAATGTTTGTGCAATTTAGAGAGAATGGTATCCATGTGAAGAAAATGAGAGAGAAGAAAAGAAAATGGATGCAAGGTGACTAACAGTTTTTAGGGAACTGAAAAACCGACTTAAAAAGTGACAGAGTACCGTATCTGCCACTTGACTGGGAAAAATCAATCTTTAAAAAGGATCGACTAAAGCAATGGACTCTTCATTTTGGTCAAAATTTTCAAAGAATGGTTTTAACCGTTGTCCATTAACTTTAAACACATTACCATTCTTTGGGTTCTCAATTTCAACTGCTCCATGAGGAAAAACAATTTTAACAATGAAAGGCCCAGTCCAACGAGACCGAAGTTTACCAGGAAACAAATGCAATCTTGAATCATACAAAAGAACTTGTTGTGAAGGTTCAAAAGATTTTCTAACAATGGATTTGTCATGAAAAACCTTCATTTTTTCTTTGTAGATTTTAGAATTTTCATAAGCCTCATTTCTGATTTCTTCAAGTTCACTCAGTTGGAGTTTTCGTAACTTGCAAGCATCATTCAAGTTTGTGTTAAATGTTTTAATGGCCCAATAAGCTTTATGTTCAATTTCCACTGGCAAGTGACAAGGTTTTCCATAAACTAATCTCTAAGGAGACATTCCCAATGATGTTTTGAAAGCAGTTCGGTAAGCCCAGAGTGCATCATTAAGTCTTAAAGACCCATCTTTACGATTTGGGTTAACCGTTTTTTCTAAGATCTGTTTTATCTCCCTATTAGCTAATTCAACTTGTCCACTTGTTTGTGGGTGATAAGGTGTAGAAATTTTATGGTTATTCCATATTTTTTCATTAAAGTTTCAAATGGTTTGTTACAAAGATGTGTACCCCCATCACTAATAATGGCTCGAGGAATTCCAAATCTACTTAAGATATTCTCCTTCAAGAATTTGACAAAATGTTTTGTGATCATTGTTTCGACATGAATTGCCTCGACCCATTTGAAAAACATAGTCTACTTGCAAACAAGGATGTACCACAAAACCAAACGACGGTGGAAAGGGTCCCATAAAATCAATACCCCAACAGTCAAAGATTTCAACGATAAGAATGGGATTCAATGGCATCATGTTTCTTTTTGAAATAGATCCCAATTTTTGACAATTTTCACACGTTTTGCAAAATGCATGTGCATCTTTAAATAGGGTGGGCCAATAAAATCCACATTGTAAGATCTTAGCAGCTGTTTTTCTAGATGAAAAATGTCCTCCACATGCTTCAGAATGACAAAAGTTAATTACACTACTTCCCTCATTGTCGGGTATGCATCTTCTTATTATTTGATCCGGACAATATTTGAAAAGATACGGATCATCCCAGTAAAAATTTTTCACCTCGGTTAAAAAATTTCTTTTGTCTTGAGCATTCCAATGAGGTGGCATTTTCCCTGTCGCAAGAAAATTTACAATGTTAGCAAACCAAGGTACAGTAGCAACGGAAAATAAAAAGTCATCAGGAAAAGAATCATTGATAGGGTGAATTGTCATAATGTCTCTGTCGTTAGTCTTGAAAGATGATCAGCAAACGACATTTTCGGCTCCTTTCTTATACTTTATTGTGATGTTGAATTCTTGGAGCAATAATGTACACCGTATCAATCTAGGTTTTGCAATCTGTTTAGTCATTAAATATTCTCAAGCTGCATGGTCCGTGCTAAACAATTGTTGGAGAGCCAATAAAAAAGATCGAAATTTGTCCAATGCAGAATTACTACAAAAAAGCCTACATAAACCTGTCTCTTATACACATCTAGATGTGTATAAGAGACAGGTTGTGTAATTCATTTGTGCATCGTTTAAAGTCCTACTTGCATAGTATATTACATAAGGCTTACCTTCTTTTCTTTGTCCTAAGACAGCACCAACGGCATAGTCAGTTGCATCACACATCAATTCAAAAGGAAAGGACCAATCAGGAGATTGCATAATTGGAGCAGTTGTTAAAAGTCCAATTTATGTATCAAAGGCATTTTGACATTCTTGAGTCCATTCAAAGGAAGTATCTTTTATTAAGAGGTTACAAAGAGGTTTAGATATAGCACTGAAATTTCTTATGAACCTCCTATAAAATCCAGCATGCCCTAAGAATGAACGAACCTCTTTAACTGTTTTTGGTGGAGGCAAATGGGAAATTAATTCCACTTTTGCTTTATCCACTTCAATTCCTTTAGAAGACACTACATGACCTAATACAATTCCTGAAGTGACCATATAATGACATTTTTCCCAATTCAAAATAAGACCTTTTTCTACAAACCTTTTTAGGACTCTTTCTAAATTTTCAAGACAATTATCAAAAGAGTTTTCAAAGACAGTTAAATCATCCATGAAAACTTCTAAATAATGCTCAACCATGTCACTGAAAATGCTTAACATGCATCTTTGAAAAGTGGCTGGGGCATTACAAAGTCCAAAAGGCATTCTCCTAAATGCAAAAGTGCCAAAGGGGCACGTGAATGTGGTCTTTTCTTGGTCTTCAAGTGCAATGGGGATTTGATAGTAGCCTGAGTATCCATCAAGAAAGCAGTAGTAGGGGTTTCCTGCTACTCTTTCAAGAATTTGGTCAAGAAAGGGTAAGGGAAAATGGTCTTTTCTAGTGACAGCATTTAATTGTCTATAATCAATGCACATCCTCCAACTAGATGAGACACGAGTTGGCAATAATTCACCCTTTTCATTTTTAACTACTGTAATGCCAGATTTCTTAGGTACTACTTGTGTAGGGCTTACCCACTTACTATCAGAAATAGGATAGATAATTCACACATCAAGTAGTTTGAGAACTTCAGCCCTAATGACCTCTTTCATGTGTGGATTTAATCTCCTTTGAGGTTGTTGAGATGTTTTGGTATTTTCCTCTAAATGTATTCTATGTGTGCAAATTAAAGGGTTAATGCCTTTTATATCTTTTAAAGTCCACCCAATTGCATTTTTATGCCTTTTAAGAACTTCTATCAACTTACCTTGTTGCTCGCATGTGAGGGATGAAGAAATTACCACCGGATATGTCTGATTCTCCCCAAGATAAGCATATTTCAGTTCTTCAGGTAAGGGCTTCAATTCTAACTTGGGAGCCTCATCTTCCTTGCTTTCATTCATTTGCCCCAATTCTTCAAATCTTGATTTTGAGCCTTTTTCCATCACCTGTGCACAATCCAATAAAGAGCATATATCCGAAAGATCAGACTCTAGTTCCATGCTTGATTCCAATGAATTCACTAGACAAGTTTCCAAAGGGTCAGAAGAACTCCCTTTTTGGATGTGATCTTCCACAATAGATTAAATTACATTGGCCTCGTCAATTTCATCTTCTTCTTCATTTGGTTGTTTGCACATATTAAAAACATTAAGTTCCAATGTCATGTTCCCAAATGATAGTTTCATGACTCCATTCTTGCAATTAATCAAAGCATTAGAGGTAGCTAGAAATGGACGCCCTAAAATAACAGGAATTGAATTGCTTAATTCTACTGGTTGTGTGTCAGACGATAAAATCCACTGGGTAAATGAATTTATCGACTTGAACTAATACATCTTTTACTATTCCTCTTGGTACTTTAATTGATCTATCAGCAAGCAAAAGAGTGACAGAAGTTGGTTTTAACTCACCTAGATTGAGTTTTTGAAAAACCGAGTATGGAAGCAAATTCACACTAGCACCAAGATCAAGCAAAGCTTGTTCAATTTTATGGTCTCCAATAACACATGAAATTGTAGGACAACCTGGATCCTTATATTTCACTGTATTATTATTTTGAAGAATAGCACTTACTTGCTCGGCTAGAAAGGCCTTCTTTTTCACATTTAATTTTCTTTTCACAGTGCAAAAGTCTTTCAAAAACTTTGCATAAGAAGGTACCTGTTTGATCACATCAAGCAAGGGAATGTTGACCTTTACTTGTTTGAAAATTTCAAAGATTTCAGAATTGTGAGTTGGCTTCTTTGGTGTAGCTAATGCTTGAGGAAATGGAGGCGCAGATGAGGATTTGGTTTCTTCTTCGCTAGGTGTTGGGTTGGCAACCTCTTTCTGTCCTTTAGAGATCGATTCTTCTTCTTTCTCACAAGGATTAGGAATGTGTTTTTCAACAACCTTACTATTGCGAAGGGTCATGACTGACTTGGCTTGGTCAAAATAATGGTTATTTGAATTCCCTGCATTTGAGTTAGATTAATCTTTGGGGTTTTGAAATGTTTGAGAAGGAAATTTTCCTTTCTCTTGGATGCTACATGTAGATGCAAATTTTGCAAGAGTTTTTGACAAATTTGCTAGTGTTTGAGCAGTTTGACTATTGAAAGTCTCTTGCTTTGTAATGAATGAATGCAATGTTTCTTCAAAGTCATTCCTAGGAGGAGGAGCATATGCATGATCATGAGAATTTTGAAAATTTGGTTGTGCTTGAAAAGGGACTTGGGAAGATTGTGCATGATCGTCATTTTTCCAGCTAAAATTTGGATGATTTCTCCAACCAGGATTGTAGGTTTGTGAATATGGATTGTGATTTGGCCTTTTGAAATTGTTCAAGGCATTGGCTTCTTCATGGAGACATTCCCTAAAGGCAGGCAAAGTTGGACAATTATCAGTAGAATGGTCATTGTCATCACAAATGTTACAGACATTTTCTTGAATAGAATTCAATTAACCACTCTTTTTCATTTCTAAAGCCTCGACTTTTCTAGCTAGGGATGCATATTTGGCTTGAAGGTCATGGTCTTCCCTAAGGTTGTAAATACCTCTATTGGATGTCGAGGTTTGGGCCTTGCTTGGTACCTCATAGGTGCCAACAGTGTCCCAATTTTGTGCCTTTTCTGCTAAGGAATCTAGGAAGTCAAGTGCTTCCTCAGGGTCTTTTTCTTTAAATTATCCTCTACACATTAATTCTACTAGTTGCCTATCTTGAGGTGTTAACCCTTCATAGAAGTGTGCAACTATTCTCCAAGTTTCGAAACCATGGTGAGGACAGGTATTAAGTAGTTCCTTATATCTATCCCAACATTGGTAAAGGGTTTCCCCTTGTTTCAGAGAGAAATCAGAAATTTGTCTTTTAAGAGAATTTGTTCTATGGGTAGGAAAAAATTTTTTCAAAAATTGTTGTTTCATCTCATCCCATGAACTAATGGAATTCGACCTCAAATTTTGTAGCCATGTTCTAGCTTTATCTTTTAAAGACAAAGAAAAAAGCTTTAATCTAATGGTGTTTATGCTACAATTTGGGTCAGTGTAGGAGCTACATACCTCTTCAAAGAGTTTCAAGTGGGAATATGGGTTCTCCATGTTAAGGCCATGAAAAGTGGGTAGAAGTCGAACAAAACTTGGTTTGAAATTGAAATGGATTGAATTTGGAGGAGAAACTACACAAGATAGTGCACTAGTCCTTACCGGATTCATGTAGTCTCTGAGGGTTCTTCGTTGGTTTTGATCATTTTGTTGCGAACGGTTGTCCCCTTCATCCGTGAATATTTCCTCATGATTGTCGGCCATGTTTTCTAAGGAAGATGATGTTTTCTAACAAGTCTACCACTAGATGTTCGTGGACCAAATTTCATGCCAGAAAGAGAGAAGAAAAGAGAGCAAAAGATGAACACACAAAAATAAAAAATTTAGATCTAAGATGAGAAAAGAGAACACTTACAATTTTGCACGCCAATTTTTACCTTCCCCGGCAACGGCGCCAAAAACTTGACACATCCGAAAATGGACTGTCTCCCAAGTATAGGAGTGTCGAAGTAATAAGACCCGGTGAGACCGGGGTCGATCCACGAGGAAGGAGATTTTAGCGCTACAAATTATAAGCTAAGCAAACGTGATATGGATAATTCGAAGAGATGGCAAGATAATATCAACAAATATGAGTAAAGAACAAGTTCTTAAACAGTAAATAAGAATAATTAGAATACAAGAGAAATTAACACAATAACAATGAAGGCTAAGGTTAGGGGATCCGCCCTTGATATTTCAAATAAGGATAATTAACCCATTTTAGTTATATGAATTATATTTGTTTCATTACCAATATTTATACCACTTCTTGTAAATGGGTTCAAGCATCCAATGTGCCAATCATCATATGTCTACAACAAATCAAGGTTCCTAACTAGATTGTGTCGGTAAGGAAGAACCATACATCATCTAGAAAGGATCCAAGCATTTGATGTGCCAAGGATTGTCGACAATGGATCAAGACCTCCACTTTACGAGTGGTGTCAAGATTGATTAAGAAAATAAATATAAATCATATAAAATAAACAACAAATTATTATTAAGCACATATCAAAGGGTTAGAGAATCCTTACTCTCATATCAAGGGTTTCACCCTTTCACTTTAGCAAAAGAGAAATTAGAAGAACATTATAATAGAAAGAAAATAAAATGCAAGAAAAAGGAAATTCATTAATAACATAAACACAAAATACACAATACAAGATCCTAGCCAAAGCCAAAATGTTCCAGCCAAGGCCGAGATGCCCTAATGAGTCACAAGGCACCTCTATTTATAGATACATCCAGGGGCAAACTTGTCAAATTACAAGGGCATAATTGTCAAATATTAGTTGTAAATATCTTTGACAATTGGGATCATTAGGCACCGACTTTGACCATCAATTTTGACATTGAAATGTTAAGAATTTTAATCACATGTCTTCATGAAAGTTGTAGATATTTCTCTCAGCTTTCTATAACATATTGATTTGCACAATTTGGATACGTATTTTGAGAGATATGGTCCAAATACTGAGGCCTGGTCAGACTGGGCCGAACTGTAGATGGGTTCATTTCAAGCCCAATTTGGGTCCACTAAGCGCCAGAATTTGATGATGCTTGTGAAATGCAATCTTGTAGACAATTGAATCAGCTTTCCAAAACATTAAGAATTGCACCATTCTAGTCTATAAATAGAGAGTTATGCCCATTTTACCGAACTTGTAACAAAACCAAAATTAAGAGGAATTAATTCCAAAGATGCAAATGCTACAAATATGCTTAAGTTGAGGAATTTAATGACACTATTAATGCAATATGATGAACTAAACTCTTATTAAGCATGCATATTTAAGTGTTCATCAATAGACGACGCTCGACATGTCAGATGTAAGTGTAAACCATTTTGTCGAGTGTCGGATGAAGAATCCGACACTGTAAACTCTTTGGATTTTGCATTCGACACACGACAAAATTGTTCATCCGACACTCGACATGTCGGACAAAAGTGAAAACAATTTTGTCGAGAGTCAGATTCGAGTGTCGGATACATCATCGAAGAGAGAATACAGAGTGTCGGATGAAGAATCCGAAGAGAGATTACAGTGTCGGATTCTTCATCTGACACTCGAGATGTGTCGGATAGCCGACACTCGACATGTCGGATGAAAGTGAAATCAATTTTGTCGAGTGTCGGATGCAAAATCCGACACTGTAAACTCTTTGGATGATGTATCCAACATTCGACAAAATTGTCACTACAAGAAAAAATGTCATATTTGGCGGTTTTTGACCGCCAAATATATACATATTCGGCGGTCTTAAAAACACCACCAATGGCACTGCCAAATATGATCAATTTATATATTTGGCGGTCTTATGACCGCTAAATATGCATCTGACTATACTTGACGGTTTTTGGCCACCAAGTATAAATAGTTTTTAAAAATTTAAAAAAATATATAATTGACACTTTTTAGCGCCAAATATGCACCTAACTATACTTGGCGGTTTTTGACCGCCAAGTATAATAGATTTAAAAATTAAAAAAATATATACTTGACGGTTTTTGGCCGCCAAGTATAATAGTTTCAAAAATTAAAAAAAAATATACTTGACAGCTTTTAACCGTCAAGTATTTAAAAAAATTAATTTATATATATATATATATAATATATAAAGATATAGATCGATCTATATAATAGGTATTATTGTTAAATAATACAATTTTATAGCATTCTTTGTCCATACACTAATCTCATTGTAACATTTTTTACTAAGAAGCTATACGAAGGAATATTTCTGAACCCAGAAAAGGTGCAGAAAGTAATGGTCTCACTTGTTATGACTGTATTGATGTCTCCCCAAACAAAATTGCCCTGATTTTGTTCAGTCTTTCGGCACATGTCACTTCTTTTGGATCTGCTTCTAGAGCATTTGTGTTAGAAGAAGAATCTGTCATTTGCACATCCTCTGCAGCAGTAGAATTTTCGTTTTGTGCAGCAGCTGGATCACTAGCTACTGGTTGTGGTGACACTGAAGGTTGAGACTTGGGTATAGGAAGGTGATCTCTCACATTCAAGAGAAAAGCTTGGTGCTCATTCCAGTCTCCGGCATTCAATTGCAATACCCATTGCTTTTGGTACTTCCCATCTGTAATACATCTACATGAAAAAGGAATTTTTAGCAAGCTAGAACACCTACAAGAAACATCACATTACAATAGTATTAGTTTACATACTTATGAAGCATTCTTTCCACAATTGCCTCCAACCTAGGGTCAATATTTGCTGCTTCTTCATTTGATTCAGCTGCTTTTGACTTAATATTGGCATATTCATCTATAGCCTTAGCTGATGATAGGGGTTAAAAACATAACATTATAAAAAACTGATTTAGAAAACTGATGATATTCATCTAAATTATGTTGACCCAGGTATGGCAACCCAAGAGGAGGGGTGAATTGGGTTTTTATTTATAAAAAACTGATTTAGAAAACTTTTCTTGAAAGATCAAAATTATTTAACTCTTTCTTTGAGAATAAAGGTGAAGAAGATGAATATAGAATGCAATCAACAGAATAAAAATAAAGAACAATCACAAGTGCAAGTTAATGTAAAGAGATAGGGATAGAGAGAGTGAAAACTCAATTTACGTGGTTCGGCAAACCTTACCTACGTCCACGGGCTCCTAGCTCCACAAGCTAGGCTTTTCACTAAGTTGTAGGAAATCTTTACAATTGCTTGAGGAACAAATCACCAAGACTTTTTCCTTCAACCCTGATAACACTAACAACAAGAGTCTTCTGAGGGAATAAACCTCACCAAGGCCACTTCCTTCAACTCTTGATAACACACACCAAGAGTCTTCTTGAGAACAAATCACCAAGGCAACTTTCTCAACCCTTGATAACACCACAACAAGAGTCTTCTGATGAACAACCTCACCAAGACTTTTTCTTCCAACTCTTGATAACACCAAACCAAGAGTTCTTCTTGATGAACAACCTCACCAAGGCAACTTCCTTCAACCCTTGATAACACCACACCAAGAGTTCTTCTTGATGAACAAAACCTCACCAAGGCAACTTCCTTCAACTCTTGATAACACACAACAAGAGTTCTCTCAAGGATAACTATTATCCTTTACAAGAATATCTCACTCTCACCACACTACAAGAACAAGGATAATTTTTACAACAAAAGTACAACTCTCTTCAAAGAGTAGATAAAGAATATAAAAGCTCTCTAGACTGATATTTCTCTTGTTTTTTGCTTGATAGATGCTTCTCTTTGATAGATGCTTCTCTTGCTCTTCTTGCAGAATGCATGGGAGAAGGGCTCCTTTTATAGGCAAATGGTATGAACTTAATCAAGTGAAGACACCAACTCCAAATTTTCTGCCCACCATAAAAACCGAAATCTCGTCTGCCATTTTTGTCAATGTTCCATTTGGAATTTGAAAATATGCAAAAGATCTTGAAAATTGAATAAGCTTTCCAACGCATCAAGAATCAAGTCATTTGGACATTTCTGTCTCAAGATATGGCCAAAACACCATTCGGTGCTCATGTGACTTGATTTTTCTTCCTTGTGTCAGTCCACCGAATTGAATGATAATTCTGTCAGCATTCTGTTTGAAATTTGAATTTATTCAAAACATAAAAGATCTGCATATTTGAATAATATTTCAAAAACATTAAGAATCAAAGAATTTGGATATCTTTATCTTAAGATATGGCCAAAACACCATTTGGTGCTCATGTGAGTTGATTTTTCTTCTCTGTGTCAGTCCACCGAATTACATGTCAATTATGTTAGCCTTCCATTTGAAATTTGAATTTCTTCAAAACATATGAAATATGCCTCATTAAGTCCTCTTTCCAATGCCGTAAGAATCAAGTTATTTTGATTTTTCTAGCTCAAGATATGTCTAAAAGAGTATTCAGTGCTCATGTCAGCTGCTTCCATTTATCTTTCAACTTGCATGATGATTTGGACAACCTTACACTTGAAATTTGAATTTATTTAAAACATATGAAATGTTATAAATTGAGTAAGCTTTCCAAAGGCTTAAGAATCACATCATTTAGACATCTGTAGAAAAATATATGACCAATTGATTCAACATTGCTCATGTGTCACATTCCTTAAATCAAACCTTGTTCTTAAACTTTGGTGCCTTTAACATGTAGTCTTCTCCTTAGCTTCAACACTTCATTTTAATAAGCCTCTTCTTGATTTTACAATTATTTCAATGATATTGCTCTTGCACATAAATAAACATGTTAGTAAATCACAATGAATCAATGTGTATTGTTATCATCAAAATTATCATGTAGCCTTGGGGCAAACAAATTATTCATGAGAAGCACCAATAATTAGAAATAAACATTTAAATCTAATGGCAACATGTGGACAATTTCAACTTAGAAGAATGTTTGAATTTATGAGTGCTCCAACAACAAGTCAAAAGGCAACAATAATCATGAAGGCAGCAATTATAACATAAACAGGACAGCAATAAAGCATAAAATTAGTTAAAAAAGCTCAACCATAATCACTTTAATAATATTTATTTAACAAAAATATAATTAAAAGAACAATGAAAATAGTTGCAAATAGGACCCAAATTATGCAAATAGTTTCTTGAAAAAGAATAACAAGCATGAAATGACATGGTTGTCAATTGAGTACCAAAATATTGTTAGCATAAGCTAAATACCTC
>SNVD02015863.1:0-122590 GCA_013180625.2 Boswellia sacra | reverse complement strand
CACATAAAATCATTCAATATTATGTGGAGCTCAAGCCATGACATAAAAAATTCATTCTTATTCATCAAATGACTCTCCCAAACTTATTCAGAACACTCGAACTCTCTTTTTTTTTCTTTTTTTCTTTTTTCTTTTTTGTTGTAGAAAGCAAAAGAAACTATACCCCCACACTTTGTTGTTTCATTCTTTTTAAGAACGCCCAAGGGTATAGAACTCTTTTTTTTTCTTTTTTTTCTTTTTTTTTTTTAAACTGCAATTCCACTCCCCCACACTTAAACAATACATTGTCCTCAATGTTTAAGTACGTGGAAGATAAGTACAGATTTTTTCTCTTTTTTTTTTTTTAACAAACATAATAAAACTCACTTGCGTTGCTCATGGCATAATCCAACCTCCTCTAACTTCCCAAAACCAGAACATAGCTCAAAATGTAATTGCGAATGATTTACATGCTCATAGGTAAGGGATAAACTGTTTGGAACAAATTCAATTGAGGTTAGGAAATCTTTTAGTGAGTTAACAAAGAAAAAGTTTACAGAGGCTCAAAGGGGTAACTAGGGATCAATTTTAGTCAAGGTTGGCTCTTAAGGCTCAAACGGTCCAAAGATGGCCTAAATCATTTTCCTAATGTTGCACAGTCTAGGATTTCGCCTCGAGTGACCATCAAACAAGTTCTAGAATTCATTGAAATCTGGAGAAACACTTAAATTACATAAACTTTCTCTAAGTGAAAAAATAACTCAGTGATAATAGCTCAGTGCTCAATGTTGCGCAAGGAATCAAAAGCAAAGCGAAAACCAATAAACATTTCAAGCACCCAGATCCATGCATCATTTATCATTTTCCAAGAGTTATTCTTAATTCAATCATTGCCTTATCATTGGCCCATAAAATGCAAGAGAAGAGGTACGTGGCGTTGTTCAACATGAGTCAAGATTGTATATTTCAACAATCCTTAGGACCAGTAGCCCGCAGACTTAAGGTTTCCAGCCTATGTACCTTTATTATGAAAGAACAAAACAAGAAACAAGACACTTCAAACAACATGAAAAAAACAAACTACAGATTTATTGAGAGAGAATGCGTTTCAAGAGTTAAGAAAACCCCATATTCTGCCATTCTCAGGTTTTTCCACAATTGTTTTTTTTTTAATCGAAACGGATAAAGATAAAAACACATAACAACTCTAAATTACGCAAAACTAAACTCACTCATAAAATAACAAATCTGTCTGACCAGGTATGACAACCCAAGGGTGAGGGGGGTGAATTGGGTTTTTATTTATCCAACGATTTATAAACTTTTCTTGAAAGATAAAAATTAGTTCACTTTTTCTTTTGAGAATAGAATTGAAGAAGATGAAACTAGAAGTTATTTCTTTAAACAAAGGGGGATTGTGTGGCCCCCAAAAAAATTTTTCCAAAAGAGGGGGGGGAAACATAGCAATAAATAAATAATCTCAAGTGCAAAGTAAAGTAAAGATTATAGGGATAGAGGAGGCAAAATCAATTTAGTGGTCGAAACCTTGCCAAAAACACCATTCAGTGCTCAAAGTGACTTGATTTTCTTCATGTGTCTGTCCACTGACTTGAATGATAATTATGTCAGCCTTCCATTTGAAATTTGAATTTCTTCAAAACATAAAAGATCTTCATATTTGAATAAGCTTTCCAAAACATTAAGAATCAAAGCAATTGGATATCTCTATCTTAAGATATGGCCAAAACACCATTCAGTGATTATGTGAGTTGATTTTTCTTCTCTGTGTCAGTCCACCGAATTGCATGTCAATTATGTCGGTCTTCCATTTGAATTTTGAATTTCTTCAAAACATATGAAATGTGCCCCATTAAGTCATCTTTCTAATTCCACAAGACATCAGTCATTTTGATTTTTTAGCTCAAGATATGTCAAAAGGTATCAGTGCTCATGTCAGCTGCTTCCATTGGTCTTTCACTTTGCATGATGATTTGGACGATCTTGCACTTAAAATTTGAATTTCTTTAAAACATATGAAATGTTATAAATTGAGTAAGTTTTCCAAAGGCTCAAGAATCACATTATTTGGACATTTTTAGAGAAATATATGACCAATTGATAGAACATTGCTCATATATCACATTCCTTGAATCAAACCTTGTACTAAAACTTTGATGCCTTTAACATGTAGTCTTCTCCTAAGCTTCAACACTTCATTTTAATAAACCCCTTCTTGATTTTATAATTATTTCAATAATCTTATTCTTGCACATAAATAAATAGATTAGTAAATCTCAATGAATCAATGTGTATTGTTATCATCAAAATTATCATATAGCCTTAGGGCTAACAATTCCCCTTTTTGATGATGACAAACCATTGGAGTGCTCTTTAAATATAATACTAAAATCAACGAATGAAAATGAAATCAAGAATAAACAAAAAGAGAGCAATTGTTATAATACAAAAAAGGGCAAATCAACCATTTCTCCCCTTTGTATCCATAAAAAAGAATGTAATCAAATTAATTACTCCCCCTAAATATATTCTCCCCTTAACATATGTACCATTCAAGATTATCATATAAAAGAAAAATTTAGACATATCCAACATAACTACTTCTCTTCTAATTCTGTCTCTTATACACATCTAGATGTGTATAAGAGACAGGGTCTAGGGACTAATTTCCAAACTTGATTTCTCTCAAATTGATTCAATTCTTCTTGCATAGCCAAAATCCAACTTTTGTCATTTTTGGCTTCTTAAAAGATTTTGGTTCAAATTGAGAGACGAGAGCAAAATGATTACAAAAGTTACTAAAAGAAGATCTAGTTTTTTACCTTGTGCATGGTCACCAATAATGGATCTTAGGGTGAAGCTTTGACATACTCATCCTTTGGTATTCTGGAAGATCATTTACGTGCCCAAGCTTTTCTTGTTGAAGTTGTAATTCATCTTGGCTCTTTTCATCAAGCCTTGATTCCTTGATTTGCCTTTCTACATCAACAATATCATCATCTAAATTCTTTGAAGAAATAACATTAGTTTCATCAAATTCAACATGCATAGATTCTTCAATAGTAAGAGTCTTTTGTTAAAAACTCTATATGCTTTACTATGGTTGGAGTAGCCAACAAAAATTCCAACATCGGCTTTTGCATCAAATTTTTCAAGGTTATCCTTGGTGTTTAAAATAAAAACATTTACATCCAAAAACTTTAAAAAAAATCCAATGTTGGGTTTTCTTCCTTTCCAAAGTTCATAAGGAGTTTTCTTTATTAAAGCTCTAATATGGACTCTATTGATTATAAAGCATGCGGTATTAACGGCTTCGGCCCAAAAATATTTGGCAAATTATTTTCAAGTAACATGGTCCTAGCCATTTCTTGGATAGTCCTATTTTTCCTCTCAACAACACCATTTTTTTGTGGAGTTCTATGTGAGCACAAAATTATGCCAAAACATTTTCATCACAAAGATTTTCAATGCAAATTGTTACTTCACCACCATGATCACTCCTAATGGACACAATAGAATACGCTTTTTGATTTTGGACTCTTTTTGCAAATTTTGAAAAAGCTTGTGTGGCCTCATTTTTAGTTTTCAAGAATATCACCCAAGTGAATTTTGAATAATCATCCACAACAACAAAAACATAATACTTCCCACCAAGGCTTTGAGTTCTTGATGGTCCAAATAAATCCAAATGAAGTAATTGTAGAGGTTTATTTGTTGAAATAAATTTCTTTTGTTTAAAGAAGTTCTCACTTGTTTTTCAAATTGACAAGCATCACAAAAATTTTTTTATTGTTCCTTTTTTCAAATTTTATTTTTGGAAGCCATCAACTAAATCATTTGAAATTTTGAAATTTGTAGTCCATGCTAGCATGACCTAACCTTCTATGCCAAACAAAGCATCATCATTAACAATGAAACAATTTTCTACATGATCATTAACATCAATATCAATTGTATAAATATTACCACATCTATACCAACAAATAATGTCTTATTGTTACTAACATCCTTAATCACACATCTAGTAGGCTCAAAAGTAACAAAATATCCCTTATCACACAATTGACGAATGCTAATCAAATCATGTTTTAAACCATGAACAAGCAAAACATCTTTAATAATAGGTGAAGAAGCGTTACCAATATCACCATGTCCGATTACCCTTCCTTTGGCATATCACCGAAGGTCACATATCCTCCTTTCTTCATGATTAATCTTGAGAACTTGGAGGCATCTCTGGTCATATGCCTTGAGCATCCACTATCTAAGTACCACTTGTGTTTGCCACTTTGTCTCTACAATCAACATTCAAGGAGTAACTTTTTGGTACCCAAAAGTTCTTGGGTCCTTGGGGTTAGTTATGATACTTTTTGGAACCCATATTTGTTTCAAATTAGGATTTCTTTTAATGGAGCAAGAATGCATATTGTGTCCTTTTCTTCCACAATAAGTACATGAATGATTAGGATTATTCCTAAAACATGCATGAGCAAAATAATTTTTAAAATACTTTTGATTTTTATGAGTTTTATATCCTAAGCCTCTTTTATCAAAAACACACCTTTGGTTTTTTAACATAGAATTCAAATTTTTTGTTCTTTTTGTAAAACTATCAACAATATTTCTTAAGTCATTATTTTTCTTTTTCAAAATAACATTTTCTTTTTCTAATTTATCAAAATCCTTTTGTTTTAAAATCTCATTTTCAGTTTTTAAAAAATGTATTTGACTTTCCAAACTTTCAAAATATTTTTGCTTTAAAATTTCATTTTCATTTTCTAAAGCTTCATTTATTTCTACCAACTCTTCTAATTGAGATAAAATGATTTTTGACTTCTTTTTGAAAGCATTGATTTTTGAGTTTTTCTTATCAATTTGCACATGTAAATTTTGGAATGCTTCAAGTAATTCATCATATGAAAGTTTAGGATAATAGTTTAGAATACTTACCTCATCGTCACTTAAAGCCATGAAGCACATGTTTGCCACTTCGCAATCTTCTTCTTCGGTAGAGCTAGCTTCACTATCATCCCAATTTGTGGCTTTCAATGCTTTGGATTTCTTGTTTTGACTTTTGAAGTAAGGACAATCCATCTTTACATGTCCCGGTTTCTTGCACTCGTAGCAAATGACTTGATCATTTTTCTTATCTTGCTTTGAGCTTTGCCCTTTGTATTCCCTTCTAGAGTTCTTCTTGAATCCTTGGTTTCTTCTAATCATCCTTTTTAGCTTTCTTGTGATGAATGCAAGATCTTCATCATCTCCTTCATCGTTGGAATCATCATCTTCTTTTGTTGAAGATTTGAAAGCGATATTTTTCTTTTTCTTGAAATCTTCTTCGTTCTCCTTCAAGGTGATTTCATGAGTCATGAGAGAACCAATAAGTTCTTCTAATGGTAGTTTGGTGAGGTCCTTTGCTTCTTGAATTGCCGTCACCTTTGGCTCCCAAGATTTTGGTAGACACCTAAGACTCTTTCTCACCATTTCAACATTAGAATAAGATTTACCAAGAGATTTCAAACTATTAATAATATCCGTAAATCTAGTAAACATTTCAGAAATTGATTCATCCGATTTCATCTTAAAAAAGCTCATAACTATGAACTAGCATACTAATTTTGGATTCTTTAACTTGACTAGTTCCTTCATGAGTTACTTCAAGTGTGTGCCATATTTCTTGTGCCGTAGAACAAGTAGATATTCTATTAAACTCATTTCTATCTAGAGCACAATATAACACATTCGTAGCTTTAGCATTCAAACTCAATTTTTTTTTTATTATCTTCACTAAACTCTTTAGGTTCTTTAAGCATGCATTCCCCATTTTCAATTTTGGTAGGAACAAAAGGTCTTTCCAAAATAATAGACCACAAATCATAATCAAAAGATTTCAAGAAAATACTCATTCTAGTTTTCCAATAAGAGTAATCACTTCCATTAAAAAATGGAGGTCTAGAGATAGAAAGTCCCTCAACATATGAAGTTAAATTAAAAGTTGTCATAGCTCAAAATCGGTTAAGATTTAAAAAAAATGAGCAACCTTGCTCTGATACCACTTGTTGACCCAGGTATGACAACCCAAGAGGGGGGGTGAATTGGGTTTTATTTATCAAAACGAATTTATTAAACTTTTCTTGAAAGATAAAAATTATTTCACTTTTTCTTTTGAGAATAGAAGTGAAGAAGATGAAAATAGAAGTTATCTAAGATGCAATCAAGAGAATAGCAATAACAAATAATCTCAAGTGCAAGTAAATGTAAAGAGTATAGGGATAGAGAGAGTGCAAACGCAATTTACGTGGTTCGGCAAACCTTGCCTACGTCCACGGGCTCCTAGCTCCTCCACAAGCTAGGCTTTCCACTAAGTTGTAGAATACTTTACAACTTGCTTGATGAACAACTTCACCCAGACTTTTTTTCTTCAACTCTTGATAACACCACACCAAGAGTTCTTCTTGATGAACAACCTCACCAAGGAAAGAGTTCTCTCAAGGATATCTTTTATCCTTTACAAGAAGATTCACTCTCACACAATATAAGAACAAAGAAAAGTTTTTACAACAAAAGTACAACTCTCTTCAAAGAGTAGATAAAGAATATAAAAGCTCAATAAACTTGATATTTCTCTTGGCTTTTTTTGCTTGATAAAATGCTTCTCTTGCACTTGTTGAATGCATGGGAGAATGGCTCCTTTTATAAGCAAATGAGATGAACTTAATCAAGTGAAGACACCATCTCCAAATTTTCTGCCCACCATAAAAACCGTAATCTTGTCTGCCATTTTTGTCAATGTTCCGTTTGAAATTTGAAAATCTGTAAAACATAAAAATCTGCACATTTGAATAAGCTTTCCAACGCATCAAGAACCAAGTCATTTGGATATCTGTAGCTCAAGATATGGCCAAAACACCATTCAGTGCTCAAGTGACTTGATTTTTCTTCCATGTGTCAGTCCACCGACTTGAATGATAATTCTGTCAGCCTTCCGTTTGAAATTTGAATTTCTTCAAAACATGAAAGATCTGCATATTTGAATAATATTTCCAAAACATAAGAATCAAAGCATTTGGATATCTCTATCTTAAGATATGGCTAAAACACCATTCGGTGCTCATGTGAGTTGATTTTTCTTCTCTGTGTCAGTCCACCGAATTGCATGTCAATTATGTCGGTCTTCCATTCTGAAATTTGAATCTCAAAACATATGAAATGTGCTTCATTAAGTCATATTTTCAATGCCACAAGAATCAAGTCATTTTGATTTTTCTAGCTCAAGATATGTCCAAAAGAGTATTCGGTGCTCATGTCAGCTGCTTCCATTTGTCTTTCAACTTGCATGATGATTTGGACGATCTTACACTTAAAATTTGAATTTCTTTAAAAACATATGAAATGTTATAAATTGGGTAAGCTTTCCAAAGGCTCAAGAATCACGTAATTTGGGCATTTGTAGAGAAATATATGACCAATTGATAGAACATTGCTCATATATCACATTCCTTGAATCAAACCTTGTACTTAAACTTTGATGCTTTAACTGTAGTCTTCCTAAGCTCAAACACTTCATTTAATAAACCCTTCTTGATTTTATAATTATTTCAATAATCTTATTCTTGCACATAAATAAATATATTAGTAAATCTCAATGAATCAATGTGTATTGTTATCATCAAAATTATCATATAGCCTTAGGGCTAACAAGTTCAACAAGTCAACAAACAAAAACAAGTTAGTTAGAATGGGTCTAAAAAGTTTAGAAGTTAGCCTTCTTATTCAGCCATTATGGATTGAAGAGATCCAGAATGCGTTTCAAGAGAACTTGAACTTTTTAAGCCACCACTCTAAAAACCGAGATTAGAAATATTACCTGGGACGAAAGAAACAACCTGAAAAAAAAACTCAAAAGAAATGACATGAAAAATCTCAAATAAACACACTAAAAAGAAAGCAAACAAAAACTAAGCAAACCAGCAAATAGAGATTACAGATGGAGGGTTAAATCCAGTTGACGCCTTTTGTTGCCTTCTCCAAACCAATTTATGCGAGCCATTGTTGGATCAGGTGAATAGACGAATTCTTGTAGTTTATCAATTAACTCTCCTGCATTTGAAGCTGTAACCAACATTTGCCTTGCTGACGGTGAGATGAAATTTTTTTCTACAGCTTGATCAAGAAAGGACAACAAACCATCAAAAAAATTATTAACATTTAACAAACCAATGGGTTTCCGATGGATGTTTAGCTGTGCCCAAGAGGTGATTTGAAATATCTCCTCTAATGTACCATAACCACCCGGCAAAGCTATAAATGCATCGGACTTAACAACCATATGTGCAATACGCTCATGCATACTAGAGACCTGTAACTCTTCCCCGATTGTGTTGCCTACGATATCTCGTACAGCTAATTGTTTAGGGATAATTCCGAGAACTTTGCTCCCTCCTAGGGATGCAGCTGTTGACACACACCCCATTAACCCAAGACTACCCCCTCCATAATCAAATTAATACCCCTCGCAGCTAATGTCCTACCAAGATCAAGAGCTGCTGTGGTAAACTCTCCATCTTTACCAAATTGCGATCCGCAAAATACGCATATATTGCGGAATCGCCGAATTGGTGTTTTCTCCATTTCTACAAGTGCTCTAATCTTGTGTAAGACACGTTAGATATTATGCTTTTCAATTGCAAGACAGGTTATGGAATGACATATAAAAATATGCAGAATGTATATATACACCCATAAAACTCTCAAATTTTGACACATGGGGACATACTTTCGGTGGGGGTTGCTCGATGCAGATTTATCGCCCCAAGATTTGAAAAAATGAGATATGCTTTCGGTGAGGTTTGACAAAACCTACACACTTGTCTCCCACGTGAAGCATGGAAAATGGAGATACACTTTCGGCGGGGGTTGACAAAACCCCCACACTTGTCTCCCACGTGAAGCATAAAAAATAGAGATACACTTTCGGTGGAGGTTGACAAAACCTCCACACTTGTCTCCCACGTGTACTTATGCCATAGGGTAGTCATATGGTTTGTCAAAAAGAGAACTTGAAATTAAAACAAACAAAATCAACAAACAACAACAACACAAAAACAACATTGATAATCAGATCAAACGAAACAAGAAAAAAAAAATTCTACAACAACAACACACATTCAAATATACAAGTAGTTGTGATTGTGGCTCACATCTTCCTCTGGTTTTACGTCCAGTAACGGCTGAAACGCCTTCTATGAGTCGGGATTTGCTTCCCATCCAGTTTTCTTATAAACTGGCAAACAGGGTCGTTTTTAGTCAGATTCCCTAGACTATAACACTGCAATTCATCACGAAATTGTGTCCATAGATTAAGCAATTCACGCTGAACAAGTCCACAAGAATGTGACTCGAGAGTTAACAAAACATTATCCAGCGACTCATTACTCAAACCATTCTTAATAAATGAAAGTTTATCTTCTCTATTCCTGGACGCAAAACCTAATGAACGACAAGTCTGGTTACAATTCCATCTAGCACATTTATAACATACTTGTAACCTTTTCGCTCTTCGCCTCTTGGCGTAGTAGCTCTTTCCTAGACCAGGCATGTATTTTGCGAGATTAATGTCCGGCTCACCGGACAATCTCACCTTGGCTTCGATAAGCCATCGGATATCAGCAGGCACATTTAGGAGCATCAATGCCCAAAGTCTAGTCATCCGTACTTTATAAATTTTAAACACAGCATTTTGAGGAAGTGAAGGGAAATATTTACGAAGGTTCGATAGAAAGATATCGGCATCCATTGAAGAGAAGAAAAGGAGAGATATTACCGATAATGCGATTGAGTTTGTTCTTCTCCCAGATATGCACGTTTCAAACCTTCGAACAATGGCTTCAACTCCCGTTTGAATGTTTCCTCAAGCTGTTGCACAACTGAACTCGAAGCACGGAATAATCAAATTAAACACAAGAAAAGAAAAAGAAAAGAGTAGAAACGAAACTAAAGACACATAAAAGAGATAACACCACAATAACAAACAAAAGTAAAAAACAAGTAAAAAAAATAAAAACAAATAAGACATATGTCAAAGAGAGATAAAACCTGATCAATTTGATGGCCTACGAAAGGAATCTCCTCGAGACACAAAAATCGATCATTATTACCTTATTTTATTTTTCTTTTCTTTTTTTTAATTTATTTTTCAAAAACATTGGGTTGCCTCCCAATAAGCGCTTGGTTTAACGTCCTCAGCCCGACGTTGGTTCCATCATGGGAGGATCCAATCTCCGCTGTGCTTCTCTAGTGGGCTTGGATCCTTCTTTCCAACAAGAAATGGTGTAAGCATATGGCTGGGCCTTGGATGTTAGCAATCGTCCCCTTAATAGCTGTTTTGTGAACTCTAAATACTCGGACGCGTTTCTCTTCTTGTAGTGGTGCAAGGCCCATTTCTATTGTAACTAGCAAAGGATCTTTGTTACCCGAAGAACATGCCTCAAATAATCTGGAAGTAGCTTAAGCTCCAAGGTATTGGCTTTCATCACAGAAGGAAGAAGTTTCTCATTAGATAAAGGCAATTCAATGTACGAAACATCATACCTGTTTGTGATTATAGCTATAGTCTCATCTAAGCATGCCATAGCTTCCTCCATTTCTTTGGACACTTGTTCAACCTTCTTGGTTCTTTGGAATTTTCTGTCCCTATGTGCTCACTCATTGCCTGAAAATACTGAAACGGATCACTTTGTCATCAAACTCCATGGTGAAAGTGCCATAATGATCATCAATCGTGATTCTAGCAGTTTTCGAGAATGGTCTCCCTAAAAGAATCGGTGTTGGATTAGGGATGTCTCATCCTCTATTTCAAGGACATAGAAGTTTGCTGGAAAAACCAATTGATTCACCTGCACAAGCACATCTTCCACAACACTTTTGGTAAGTTGAATGGTAATCAGTTTTCGCAAAAGGTCCAAGATTTAAAGAAGCATAAATAGAATATGGCATGATGTTAATAAATGCTTCTAAATCTAACGTAGCTCTTTCAAACTTAGTTTTACCAATGGTGCATGTAATGGTGAACGTACCTGAATCTTTGTATTTCGGAGGAATTTTTCTTTGTAAAACAGTTGAAACATTTTCCCCCACACTTACCTTCTCATTTCCTTTCAACTTTCTCTTGTTGGTGCATAACTCCTTGAGAAATTTTGCATAACGAGGTAATTGCTTGATAGCATCCAGAAGTGGTATATTTACCTCAATCTTGCGAAAAGTTTCCAAGATTTCCTGTTCTTGTTCCTTCTTCTTCGATTTTACAAATCTACTAGGAAAAGGTGGAGGAGAAACATATGAAGGAATGAGGGTTATAGGATTTACCTGAGAAGTCAATGTTTTGTTCATGGTGGAAGTGGTGTCATCTCCTTCATCAGTTTGTGATTTCCTTGGCAAGATATCTAATTGCTCTCCACCTCGCGAAGTTATCGCACTAACAGTCTCTCCTGGATTGATCACCGCTTGAGAAGATAATTTTTCTGAGTCTTGGCCCTCGAATTTGCTCATGCTAGTAGCCAATTGTCCCATTTGATTTGCCAGGTTTTGGATACTTGCCCCAGTTTCCTGCTGGAATTGCATTGTGTTAGTGGCAAGTGCATTAACAATATCTTCGAGAGACATACCTGAGTTTTGCGAAGCTGGTTGCGGTGCTGGATGTGGCATTGGTGGTGGTTGCATTTGAAAAGGTTGCTGCACTCTAGGTTGATTGAAAACTTGTGGCCGATTTGGTATCACATTTGGAGTGATTGGTTGATGATTCCAGTAACTGAAATTATGTTGATCTTCCCATCCAGCATTGTAAGTGCTAGAGAAAGGATCATACCATTGCCTCGTTTGTCCTGGAAATCCACCCATGGCATTGGCTTGTTCCATATATTCTTCTTGTAAAGTTGGATACATGTCGATTGGATGCTCCATCGTAGAATATATCCCACATTCATAAGATTTTTGCATATCTCCTACAGCCATGTTTTCCACAAGAGAGGTTAGCTCAGAAAGTTGTTGTTCAATGTTCGGAGTGCTTACCTCATTTACTCTCCATGGTACTTGTGGCTCAAATCCGCTACTGAATTGATAGAAGTTTACTACCATGTTGTCTAAACACAAACAATCAGAAAAGAAAAACAAAGAAAATATGAATCAACAATGAAAACAAAATAACAAATCGATTAGAAAATCAATCCCCGGCAACGGCGCCAAAAACTTGATGCGTTCGAAACTAGCAAGTATACTAGTCGCACAAGTAATAAAGTGATAAGTAGATATCGTTCCCACGAGGATTGATTCTAATTGAATTTGTTATTTTCAGCAACAATAAACTAAACAGGGGGGGTTTTGTTGAATGATTAACTAAACTGAATACGAAGGCAAATAAGAATAACACAAACAAAGTTAAATGAATGAAAATCAATGAGAGACACTTGGTTAAGGGTTCTTTCTCTGCCACAAGATATGAATTTGTGAATTAACATAGAATTGTAATCCAATTACAGCATTGAAGTTATCAACCGTAGATAACAACAAGCTCTGTTATCCCAATCTTTCCTTACTTTGTTGTTAAATAAAACAAGCTCTTTATTTAATCTCTATCCATTAAACAACCTAGAACAAGCTCTCTAAGTTTAATTCAATAGAAGCATTACGATGAGAAAGATAGGTTGATCTAAGCAATAATCACACAAGTTCGGATTATTTAACCTAGGTTGTATTTTCCAATTGCAATCTCTGATCACAATTTTGCTACTAATGATTGGAAATTCATGACAATTACGGATCAAGATTTCTAATCTAGCAATAGACAACAACAGATTATATTCAGTTGGCCATTCCAAATACAATCAGTAAGCAATCATAAGCATTAGATATGGGAAAATACAAGCAACTTCAATTAGAGAATTGGATAACAATTTCTTACACAATCAACTCACAAAATCCATATCAAGGGCTTTGAAATCACCCTCAACCAATTCAGATTTAGTTACACATATTCAATCAGAATAACAAATACAATACAGAGAAATTCCAGAATTGAAAAGGAAAGAAAGAACTTAGCAAATTCTTTGAAAATCTTCTTTGTAGATGAATCTTCTTGGAATTGTAGTTCCTCCTCTTTCAAAATCTTCTTTCTCCTTCAAGAACTCCAAGGGATGAGAGAAATCCAGAAATGCAGCCTCCTCCCACGTTTTCCCCTCTTCAAGTTATGAAAATAAAACCCTAAAATGTGTTTAAATACTCTGCTACAGTAACTTGCTACAGTGCCCCGTATTTAATAACATGCTACAGTGATATATGGAATTACAAATATACACTTCTCATACCATTTTTATCACAACTTTCGGTACACTACATAAATTCGTGAACCGTAAATTTCTCCAGAAAATAGACTTCGAGAGCTTTTCAATGGTATATAGCATGTTATCCGGTTAATTGTATATCGATACAATCAACTCCAAGAAATTGGTTGACTAGCAGAGGTGAAAATGAAGGGTTTTACTCCAATTTTGTGTAAGTTCCTCCAAAACTCCTACAAACATCAAAAACCACACAAAAACATAAAAATACCAAGGAATATAGCAAAGAAACATGGACGAATTGATATGAAAATGATATATAAATAGACACTTATCAATAACTCTAAAGTTGAGCAGCCAGCATAGAGTCTTATTGCATCAACCCAACCACCATCATCCAGTCAGCCAACACAAAATCATGAGTAACTTGGAAAAGCCTCAAGACGTAATGGTTGCATGTTAGTTATATTTTGTTACTTGTGTTGCTATGATGATGTAACACATAATTTTTTGCTTTGCTTTTTTTGGAGTAATCATGGTGCATACAAACACTATATGCATGCAAAATGGATACTGACATGGCAAAACTGTTATGGGCTTTTCATTTTTTTTTTTTAGGTGTTATGATGTTGGAGATACTGATATGATATTTTGGAAATGTAAGTACAGTTCTTAAAGTAAGCTTGGTTCATTTAATATATGGAATGCATGCTAGAAAGTAGGCTTGGGCATTTGCCCCGGCCCCACCCTTGACCCGACCAGACCCGGTCCAACGGGGCGGGTCCGGATCACTGTAAGGGGCGGGTACGGGGCTGTATAGAGTCTGCCCCGTTCGGGGCGGGTCCGGGGCTGGGTCTTGCATCGAGACCCGTTTGACCCGCCCCGCCCCGTACTGTTAAGGATATAAATAAAAAAAATTAAAATATAAGAACTTTTATGTAATTTTAGGGGGCCATTTTGTTAATTTTTAATATATATGAACTTCCAGAATATATGACAACATTTATAAACTTCGTTACTTCGTAAAACCCTAATATTTCCAATTTTCCATTACAACTCGCCACAAAATCAAAATCAACCGTAAACACCACGCTCCTCGATCTGCTCTGCCACCGTCGCCGACTCGCCGCTGCACCGCGATTTTGCAACTCCATCTGCGATCTACCGATCTGCAGCATTCAAGTATTTTTTTTCTGATTTGCAACGTCGACAACCCCTCATTTGCAGCATTCAAGCTTGGCCCGATCTCCTCTGCCACCGCCACCGCTCCACCGTGAATTCACCACCGTCCACAGCTGCACCGTCCTCGTCAGTCCACGGCTACACCCTCCCGTCAATGGTCCAGCTCCGCCAGGCCTGGTTGGTTGATCACGTAAGTTTTCTGATTCGGTTCTTTTTTTTATTTTTTGATTCTATTAATTTAATTTATTTGAGTGATTCTGTGGATGGTTTTGGTGCTTTGGCTGGAATTGAAGATGAGGCTATCAATTTATTTTATTTTTTGATTCTATTAATTTAATTTATTTTGTGTATATATATGTTATTTTTTCGTATTTGGGTCTAAGAAAAGTATAGACTTGATGTGTTGGTTACTTGGTTTAATTACATCGACTAATCCACCATGAAGTATTGATTGTATTTGAATTGCTTCTTTCGTGATCCATGAATGATTTTGTTTCTGTTGCTTTGGCTGGAATTGAAGATGACCTTTTTTTTTGGGTCTGTTGTTTGCATGAGTCTTTTGTTTGTGTTTGTTATTCTTGTGGTCTCCATTTGGTTGCACAGACTTGGCTGTTTGTTAATATGTATAAAGCTTTCTGCTGGTGTGGCAGACATTATCATTCATGATTCATGTTACTTTTTTTTTCCAAAAAAAAAAATTAATATTCCCCCCCTCAATCTGTCCTCTTCCTAATAAATATTTCCTGGGATTTTTGTTAAGGGGGTGGACAATTGTTCAAAGTGAATTGGAAAAAGTTTCTGTTTTGGATCTTTTATGTAGGCATTAAGATGTGATATTATTTAATTGTGTTGCCTAATGAAACGTTCTAATATATTGCTATTTGAGTAGTTGAATGGTGTAATTACTGCTATCAATCGGTATTAAACCTGTAACACTACAAAAACTAAATCTTTGTAGGCATTTTATTGTTAACATAGATGGCAGTGATGTTATTGGTACATACTAAGTAAAATAATTAATACGCACTCTGCTGCAAGTTTTGGGTTCCTTCTGCTTCAACTGGATAATTATAGCAAACTACTGTCCATATTTATTGCTGCAAAGTAGTTTTTGGTTTTGGGTGGGTTGTCATGGTTGTGGTTTGTTTGATCGTGGATCTGGGGCAAAATGATCTTCTGGATAGTGGGGGTAGTGCTGGGGCAGAGTTTATTCAGTGGGTCTGATTCACTATACTGCTATTGTAAATTAAGTTAGAAAATAATCACAATTCTAATCATCTTTCACTTTTTTTAATGATTTTCTTTCAAACCTTATCTACAATTGATGTTTGATGGGTCCAGCATTTGTAGCATAACCAATAACTTTATTAGTTAAATTACTGCATTTCGCAAATATAATGAGGTTTTTTGTTATGTAGAATCTAGATATTGAGGAAAGTTGCGGTAGGTCGTCTGAGTTTAGAAGTTGGCACTATCTGTATGAATGACCACACCTTTTGCATTCTAGACAAATGGTAAAATGAGGTCTATCAACTCTGTGGAGAGTCATTTGCCTTTATCAAACCAGCAGCAACAAGATATACTAAATATGTCAAATTTCGGCTACTGACTTGCATACTCTCTTAGTGTGCCATGGCCATTGGTTGGAAACCTGGGTTTTTTACAAGTTCATGGATTACATAGCAACCTTTAAAATCATTTGTGAGTGTGTATGCGCACACTTCTCATGCGTGAGAGTATGTGTAATCTTTTTCCTTTTTAATTAAAGTAAGTCAAAACGATTATTCAGTCGTGTGCATATATTTGGGATCATGTAATTTTTGTGGCTAAAGGTAGTTTATAATTGAGTGATATTATTGCTGGACCTTCGTAAGTAACAGTTTTATATGCATATTGAACTATGCTTGTCATCGTATACATGAATTCCACTCTTTGTAGGTGAGAAAATTTGAAATACTAACAATACTGTCATCGTATACATGAATTCCACTCATCGTATACATGCATATGTGACTTCCTGCATTTATGTGAAATACTGTTCTCATTATCTTTTTATTTCATTTCTATTTTTATTTATTAATTTGGTGATTATGTTGCTAGGTGTTATTCCTCAAGAAGAGATGGTTGGAAGTGAATCACCACTAGATGATAAAGAAGAAAGTTCATTGTTATTTTTGTGAGAAATGAGCGATTTTTTATACATTATTTTTTTTTTTGTGGTTGTCAGAATGATATATTGGCAATTGGATGACTATATTTGTTTTTTTTTTTGGATTTTTTGATCGTGAGTATGTTGATTATGTTGTATGAAGTTATGGAATATGAATGGACTTAAAATAAATATTACAGGGATGAGATTGAAAAATATAAATATTACAGGGGTATAAAAGAAATTTTGTGGGGCGGGGCGAGGCGGGTATGGGTCTGTCTAATTTTTTTTTTGCCCCGCCCCGCCCCGCCCCGCAACGGGGCAATGGGGCGGGGCGGGGCAAAAAATAATGTGGCGGGGCGGGGCTAGATACTTGCTGCCCCGTACCCGCCCCGCCCCGGTTCCAAGCCTAGACGCACATATGCTGGAAGAAGGCTGAAACATGTTTTTGGGATGCCGCGCATGGGATTTGATTTGGTGTGTGAGAGGCGAAAAAATTTTGATTTAACGCTTTAGATTAATTTTAAGACAGAGAACGATATCGTTTTAAGGTTAATCAAATGAAAAAAAAATAGAAAGAGATCACAACGGTAGATTTAATTAGGAGACATGTGTCATCAGAACTAGAAAAGGTTAGGCAAAGTTGAGATAAGCAGAGGGTCTTAGTCCGATATATATTTGGGGTTTAAGGCAGAAAAATATAAAAGAGATATATTCCATATTTAATATAAATAATTATTAACTGAGTAGTTTTAACTTATGCTTTAATCGTATATACTAATACCACAAACATATTATAATTTAGAGTAGTTCTATACGGTCCTCATTTTTATCTCATTAGCCCCCACCTCAACATTAAATAAGAACATAATTGTAATAAAAATATAAGGACTAATTTGTGAGTATTCAAAAAATAGAGAAAAATATAAGAAATGATCGTTTAAAGATTTAACAAAATAATTATATAAGCTTTTTAAGGGTATTTTAGAACATAAAAAATAGGCAATCTATTCAAATCTTTTCTTATTCAGATAAAAGCTAGAAAATATAGTTTTTTCTATTTAGATGTTTTTTATCTGAGAAAAAGTATTCAGTTCTAACAACAATTAACGTAAAAAAGATCTGAAGTCTAGATATAGTAAAATTCAAACTTCAGATGGAAAAACAATCAGCTCCTAAGTCTTAAGTCAAAAAAATAAAAATCATGAAAATATCTAAAGTTTGAGATCGAATAAGTTAAATTCAGACTTTATACCCAAAAAAAACCAGCCAGATAATATATTATTCAAATTTGGGAAGAAATTTCATCTATACTAAGAAATAAAATGCTAGCATTAAAATTTATTAATTGTTTAATTTTAATAGAATTATTATTTATTTGAAAAAAAAGATCATTTTAAAAACAATGACTATATTTAGTTAAACTTTAATTTAGGACATGATAATTTAAAAGAAAATTTAATAACGTACACTTCAAATAAAAATAAATATTTCATAATATTTTTGGTAAATAACTTTTGGAGGCATTCTCAAATCTGGCTATCTAGGCCTGGGCCTGCAGGGCTGCACCCAGGAATTATGACCGAAACCTTATACAGTCTTCCAAAGTTGTTGATCTCAAAAATACAAATTAAAATTTAAAATTTAAAATAATTACTGTAAATAATATGATTATATTATTAACAAATCAATTCATGCATAAAATTTAAAACTGCAAAGCTAAGTTTTAGATTTTATGCAAATTAAAATTAATGTTGTTCTTGTATTCTCAAAAATTTAACATAAACTAATAATGCACAAGTTTTATACATCAATAATGTTACATAGTAACATATACAATCATCTCATAAAACCAATTCCATACATTGAGTTTGAAAATATTCTTAGATGAATAGAAAATAAAGAAGAATAAAAGAATTATAATGAATAATGTGGTAAATACTCATATAATTAAATCAGTTTAATTAAGTTGTATATAATTGGTTGTATGATACTATGGATAGTTTATATATCTATAATTATTCTTTATATATTGGCGAGAACAATCACTCTAAGAAAGAAATAGCTTAAACATAGAAAATAACTTCAACATTTTGCAAGTAAATATTGGAAACATAGGAAAGAAAACCTTAAAATTCAAGGATGATTTTAAAATGTAATAATTGATTATGGTTTTTAAAACCAATTAATGAGATCTATAAATTAGATACAGAATTTTATTTTACAATTCCTTCAAGTAAAATTTAATTATAAATTGATTATTATTATTTATGATTATATATCTTAATTGTTCTCATGGATTTTACATGAAATTAGTCCACCTGGCTTGTATGTAGCTCCGCCCTTGCCTTGGGGTTTAGTTGACACTCAACAAGATATTGAGTTGTTGAGTTATGTAATTAATGTTAGATGCTTATTGAATAATGTATTGGCCTGCCAAGTATTATGACTATATTGAGAAGATTTGGTATTTCATATTCAATTTAAGTGGGAATCTTTTTTTTATAATTTTGTTATTCATAAAAAAAAACCTCAAAACTTGAATTTTATTTTATTTCCGCATTTTTCATTACAATTTTGTATTAAATTTTAAACCTAAAATAGCTTTTGAAAGCTGATTGTTTAAATAATTAGGTTAATAAATTAGTTAACAAAATCATCTTAAAGAAAGGAAAAAAGTTAGTGTAAAGTAACGCTATTTTTTTAAAAAAAAAATTATCTAAAACCTTTTCCTATGTGATGTTGTACTATCATTTATATAATAAACACCAAATTACATGACATAATATTTCCAGTTTTTTTTATTTTTAAATTTTTGGCATTAAGGGCATTAGTTCTTAGTGTAAAATAACTTTTGATTGCGATATAAATAAAGTTTGTCACTGTAAAATAAATTTGATTCCGAAATAATTAAAGTAGTTATTGGAGTTGAGAAAGAATATGCATGGATAATCAAATTGATAACTAAAGGCAAAAAGCACTACATAATGGTCTCCAATTAATACAAATTTAGTGATGTGAACTTTCTTACGAAGATTCCTGAGCATATTGAGGCCCATACATAACTCTTGCATATGGTTGCTCAACTTTATAATAAAAGAGAAATTCCCCGCATTAATAATCTAAATTGAATGAATTATACTATTTACCAAATTAAAAAAAAAAAAATAGATCCATCAACTAGACTAAAAATTTCTGTAACAATTATATTATTGTCTGCATATCAAAGTACAACGAAAACAATAAAATATAAAGTCGGATTCACAATTGCTTGACAAAAACTTGAAACAATTGAGAATCCAATTCATCATCACATAATTAAAAGAAGCCCACAATAATAGCATATTGTATCATTCGATCTCATATTATCTCCTCCTAAATAAAACTCCCACAGCACCATATTATTAATTATGACCACATCGATTGCTTCTCTAATGTGGATGGTGATGATGATGATGTCCTCCTCCATGGCCATGCACGTTATGATGCTTACCATGATGTCCTCCTCCATGACAGTGCCCACCAGAATGTCCACCGCCTCCGTGTCCATGCCCTCCATGGGGTCTTGCCACCTCATGGGCAGGAGGAAGAGGAGGTGGGTGATGATGATGATGTCCATGGTGAGACATTGCTCCCATGTGTTTGCCAATACGTATGACTATGTGGCCATGGTGACCTGCGCGATGTCCACAGCCATGGGCACGTATGCCGCAATGCCCACCATGAAGGTGTTTCTGAGGGTGAGGTGGCTGATGATGAATAATAATTTGTTGAGACGACATTCTGTGGAAGAATTATTGGATGAAGATTATGAATGAGGATGATAAAATATTTATAGTATTGAGATGGCGGTGGATTACACCATGACTTGGAGCTCAAGGCAAAGTTCAAACATTTTTCACCAAAGTTCAAACTTGAGTGTCTGTGTTGGCATGATTTTGAGTACTTTGATATTCGAATGTTCACATTTGCCTTAACCCTTAAGTTTTTCTGTTTCAAAATTTTTATATAAGTAACGCAGCACTTACAAATATGTATACAAAATTTGCACATAAAGTATGTACGCACCACATGGTACAGTCAATAATTAGTTCACATGTGTTCGCAATTTTTCTTATTCCCCAAGTTTCAAACTTTCAAATTGTTTAAATCCATGGCAAGTTTTGCTATTTATGTGAACAAATGATAATTTCTTCAAGGAAAAAGTATAATTCGAGGTTAATTTTTCATTATTTTTGAGAATATATATATAATATTGCTCTTACTAATAAATTAAAATAAATAATCTACACAATTGGCGAATTAAACTGTTGCCTAAGAAGAGGCTGTGTACTAATGTTTTCACCTTCTACAGGATTATTAGAATGTAATTGTTAAGGGTGCGTTACTGATTGGGAAACAAATTAACCTTAGTTAACGCAGGAGCAATCACTTTGAACCCCATCAAATCTTTTTGAAGTTGAAGAGCTGCACGAGACACATCTTTTTAATCTGTAGGAGGCGCCAACCTGAGTGGCCAGCTGCAAGATGTTGTTGTGCTTAGATTAGGTGCATCCATCCGTGTGGCAGATAACATCAGCTAATGAGCAACAGTATCTTGCATTAATTATAAGACTAAAATTCGGGTCAGCCTTCCACGCACCCAGTGCATTGGATGCGCCTGGCACTATTTGAAAGGTTGGCTGCGACGCTGCCATTTGGAGACAATTGATTGGCATTAACCTGCAAATGCAGGTTTACTTTTGCCGGTATTGTAGCATTTAGGTATTGTAGCACTACTGTTTTTCTACTGTTACTTCACTTAATAATACTGTAGCAACATTATTTATACAATAAAAAATATTAAAATAAATAATTAATTAAGAATATTTATTTTTTGATGTATTAAAATTTCCTTCCAAAAATCGCTATCTAACGGTTGGGTTTTTACTTTAAAAAAGTCGAGAACGATAATACAATTTGTCGAAAAGGTGTGATTCCACTCTCGGACCCTGCGGTCGCTCCCTCATCCTCGTGTACGCACCCTTACTCAGAAACATTAGCAAATTATTAATCTATTTTCGATGGATACGCCAAATCTAATTTTTTCATACATACTACACCATAAAAATCTAATATTTTGATACGTGAAAATTTTCAATATATATTTAACTATTTTTGTACATTAATATGACAATAAAAAATTATTATTTTGACATATGAAATTTTTAATGTATGTTTCATTATTTTTATACATCAATATGACAAAACAATTTAGGAAATTAGTTTTTTTTTAATTAATTTTTGACATGTAAAAATACTTTTCCGGAATACATCTTTTATAATTCAAGATTATGCTTTATATAAGTCAGAAATGTTAATACAATTAGTGGGGAAGAACTATGATTCCTCTCCCCTAGGAAATAGCAACACCACCATCATCATGTACACGCCTCTGCGATTGAAATCACTAAATTAGTCTCCGATTTCGGCTGATACACCAAATTTCTATCACGATTTCGGCCTTCTATATGTCTTGGAAACGCCCCTTTTATCATTCGGGATCGCGCATTATACAAGTCAGGAACAACAATATCATTAGTCAGAAACGCCCCTTTTACCACTTGGGATTGTACTTTATACGAGTCGGGAACAACAATACATTTAGTAGCGAATGTTCATTTTACCATTCGGGATTGCGCTTTATATAAGTCAAGAACAACAATACATTTAGTCGGGAATGCTCTTTTTAGCACTCAGGACCGCGCTTTATACGAGTTGGGAATGACAATACCATTTGTCAGGAACGCCTGTTTTACCACTCGGGATCGTACTTTATACGATTTGGGAACCATAATACCATTTGTCGGGAACGCTCCTTTCACCACGTGCAATCGCGTTTGATATGAGTTAGAAATAACAATACCATTTGTCGGGAACGCCCCTCTTCCCACTCAAGATCGCGCTTTATACGAGGTGGAAGAAACAATACTATTTGTCGGGGACACCCTTTTTACCACTCGGGATCACGCTTTATACGAGTCGAAAAAAATAATACATTTTGTTGGGATCGCGCTTTATACGAGTCGGGAACAACAACATATTTAGTTGAGACCGATCCTTTTATCACTCAAAATCGCGCTTTATACGAGTCGGGAATAATAATACATTTAGTCGAGATCGCGCTTTATATGAGTCGGGAATAATAATACATTTAACCGGGAATTTCCTTTTTACCACTCGGGATCGTGCTTTATATGAGTCAGGAACAACAATACATTTAGTTGGGATCATACTTTATACGAGTCGGGAATAACAATACATTTTATCAAGAATGCTTTTCTTACCACTCGAGATCATGCTTTATACGCGTCGGGAACAACAATACATTTAGTCGGGAATGTCCCTTTTACCATTCGGGATCGCGTTTCACACACGTCCAACAATAGATTTAGTCGGAACCAATAATACATTTAGTCAGGATCGCGCTTTTACGAGTCGAAAACAACAATACAATTAGTCGAGAATGACTCTGATTCCCCTCCTCTGACTCACCGCCACGTCATCATCCTCTCATATGATTCCTTCGCGAGTGGAAGGGCAAAATTACGTGTCCATTGTTGATTGATACGCCAAATTTTGGGAAGTTTCCAACTTCTACATGTCTCAGGAACGCCACTTTGATTACTCAGAATCGCGCTTTATACGAGTCAGGAACAACAATAAGTTTAATCAGGAACGCCTCTTTTATCATTAAGGATAGCTCTTTGTACGAGTCGGGAATAACAATACAGTTGTTGGGCCTTTTACTACTCAGGATCGTGCTTTATTCGAGTCGGGAACAATAATAACATTTATCGAGAATGCCCTTTTTACCACTCGGGATCGCTCTTTATACGAGTAAAAAAGAACAATACATTTAGTTAGGAACGTCTCCTTTATCACACGGGATCGCGCTTTATTCAAGTCGACAGCAATAATACAATTTGTCAAGAACACCACTTTTATCACTCAGGATCACGCTTTATACGAGTCGGGAACAACAATACATTTAGTCGGGAACGCCTCTTTTACCAAGGATTACGCTTTATATGAGTCGCGAACAACAATACATTTAGTCGGGAATGCTCTTTTTACCACTCGGGATCTTACTTTATACGAGTTGGAAACAACAATATCATTGGTTGGGAACACTCCTTTACCGCTCGGGATTGCGCTTTATACCAGTAAAAAACAACAATATATTTTGTCGGGGTTTAATTTCTTCACATCTAAAATGATACAATAATAAATTAATTACTAAGATCCTAATCAATTAATTTATTCAGTTATTAATTAATTAGATTATGTAAAGCAATAATTAATTCCTTATATAAGTGATTAATTCTCTTCTTATTATAAAAATAATTCATAATTATATTAAGTTATCAATTGCTTATGCTAAATATAGGAGTTTAAATCCATCAAATCAAATCAAAGATAATATGAATTTATAAACCGATGATTCACTCCATGATTTTATTAAAATAATTATATATTTTTATATTTTTATTATAATAATATTTCATTATTACATCAGGATATTAATTAATTACCATAACAGAGGTTTAATTAATTAATTCTTTTTTGTAAGATTACTTTACATTGAATTAATTGAGTGAGATGCAACTTGGTAATGGAATTTTTTTTTAATATGTGTTGATTTTTCATTCAATTTTATTAATTATTAATTAAATCAAATATGAAATATAGTTAATTTAATATGGAAATATTTTATCAACTTCAATACATGGCGCAACACTGTATTATACTATTTTATTACATTATATTAAATAGTGTAATATATTTGTTTGGTGCTAATCTAGCATAGTATCAATTAACACAAAGTACAACTCTTAAATATATCAACATTGTATTAAATTATGTAGAGCTAATCTATGACATTAATATTACATTGTATAACACTAATAAAAAATGTCAAAATTATCCCTACAAAATTCTATATATCTAACAATACCCTCTAATTTTTAAAATTTTTAAAATAAATAAAGATGTATTTAATAGATAAATTATAAAATCAAATTTATTTTCTAAAAATATAGAAGGGATGAAGAGAGCCACCGCCCCCACTAGGTAACACCAGAGGTCCACTGCCTCCGTTAGACCAATTAGCACCTAGCATGCTACTATAAACTCAAATTATCTAATAGGTCCAGCGGGGGCATTGGACCCCAGGTAATTTTTTCAATAATTAGCAACTGTTCGATAAATTACTAAATAACTAATTTTATAAATAAACTAAAAATATATTTATACTTTGTATATCTTTTTTTTAAAAAATCTTACTTCTTTGTACAAATTAATACAATACATGAGTATACCAAATACTATGTAATTTTGACATAATATTATTTTTAGTACTATACAATGTAATGCTATATAATACAATATTATACTATACTATACAATATTGCATACCAAACATGCTCAAATTTGTCCTCGACTGGATTTAAAACTTTCTCTTCCTTGCTTGTAAAATCAATAAAAAATGGTGGATGTAAAATTCATGAACAGCCTACGATCTTGATAACCCAGTCAATGGTCACCAATCACTATGAAACCCTAACCTTCTTATCATATAAATCTATTACAAGCACCCACTTCTAAATCCATCAAAATTTTGATTAGATGTCTTAGCATACAGGCCACATCAAACTAAACCTCAATTCATTCCATAATAAACTATGTGTAGTAGATAATATTCTTACCGTGACTAAGATCCAACGTTACTGAGTTTCTCTTTGATTGAAGCTCTTCATCTCCAAGCTCCCATATGTTTGCTTTAATGTCGAACTCCAATTTTTTCTATTGGTTTTAACATTGAAGGGGTTGAAACCCACAACGTAATTAAATGACAAAATACGTATGCGATAGAAAATAGTTTATTTCTTTTTATTTTTTATGTTAGTTAAGTGACATATAAAGCCACCATAATCTTCTCTTAGATAATTACCTATATTATTTTCCACTCATAAGACAACTTCCTAAATAAAATCAATCACTTAAATCTCCAATTTATTTCCAACAAATGCTAGCACTTGATTTTTTACATATACGCCAAATTTCGCATGATTCCCAACTTGTAAATGTCTTGGGGAGTCTTCTTTTATTACTCGGGATTGCGCTTTATACGAGTCAGGAACAACAATACATTTAGTTGAGAACGCCCCTTTTATCACTCAGGATCGCGCTTTATACGAGTCAGGAAGAACAATACAATTAGTCGGGAAGGACTTCTATTCCCCTCTCCCAACTCATTGCCACGTCGTCATCCTCTCATACGATTCCTTCATGAGTGAAAGCGCAAGAATACATATCCGTTTTCAACCAATATGCCAAATTACGCATAATTCCTAACTTATATATGTTCGGGAACGCTTCTGTTACAACTGGGGATCGCACTTTATACGAGTCAGGAACAACAATACAATTAATCAGGAACAACAACACAATTTTGTATTATTTTAAAATATTATATGATTAATTTTTAAAAAAAATATATTTTATCATATCATTAAAATAATATGTAAATTTTATATTTTTACTTGTATATTATAATAATATTTAACAAATAATTTATTAGTAAAAATTAATATTATTTTGAAAAAGTATATAATTATTTTATCAAAAATTATATTTTATATATTTAAAATAATGAAATATGCAATATTTATATTATTAATTATTATATATTATGTTATAATAATATTTAATAAATTATTTATTAGTTTACATAATATGTCGTTCTTAATTTTATCAAAATTAATTTTGGTTATTTTAGTTAACAAAATGTAACGATAATAAAAAAACTAATTATATAATTAATAATAAATAGTACTTGAACATAAAATGTTGCATAGTAATAATTAAAAATTTTAAAATAAATTAGAATTTTTAATTATATTTAATAATTGAATTACTTTTATTTAAAATTAATTTTGATTATTTAATTAAAATTAATGTAATAATAATATAACAAATAACAATAATATCAAATTTAAATTTTATGTACTAATTAATTCCTAATGTAAAAAATATTTTGCATTATTACTTTTATTAGAAATATTAACAAGTAATTTATATTTTTAATTTAAATATCAAATTAATTTTTATGAAAGTTAACTAAATAAAACTTGAATGAGTTTATATTTAAAAAAATTATATAATGAAAATTTTGCATTTATTAAGATAACCTAGTCTCATACTACATCAAATATAGAATAACATTATATATAATTCAATCCAGTCCAGTCCTAGTAATCCAAACCTAGGAGACCAAGTCATAGTTCAGCATCTCTCTCCCTGAGCTCAGGGAACCAATATCACTTGCAGAGTTTGTAATGACTTGGGACACTTATGCTTGCACAGTATTTTTGGAGCATTTTAAACTATTTATTGTAGGATGCTTCAGTTCAAGGTATGGTAATAGGAAGAATTGTGTTACTTTATCAATCAATTTCAGTTTCTACCTTCTTAGTGTAAACAAATTTGTATACAAAAGTTGCTTTGTGAATTCTGCACAAATAGGATAATGGTTGTAAATTTGACCATATGTTCACATATCTTTTGAGCTTGTTTCTTCTAAATCACAATTGAAGATAAAGTCCCTATTATTACCCATCCAAGGACATGAAAAACTCATGCGAAGAGCCAGTGAAAAGATTTTTAAAATATTTTGAAATACTATCAAATAATTTAGAAAATTTGTGAATTTATTATAAATTCATTATAAATTACAATAAATAATTTTTTATAAAATTTTTTTAAATTTATTATAAATTAGTATAAATAATTTTTTAAATTTATCATAAATTTATTAACAATTCACTCAATCCATGCTATATTGGAGAGGTCAAATGCAAAAGTGTTTCAAGGAAAAAATCACACTGTTATTATAAATACGTCTCTTCTACGCAAAAAATCACATTGTTATTATAAAATCACTATTATATGAAAAGAAATCAGAATCCTAGGATACACTCCCTTTTTTCATTCACAAGCACGACTCTCTGTTTATTAAAGCGTTTCAGTGGCACGCATCCATCTTCACATACTTGGCCACTTACAACACTCACATACCAGCTTCTGGACATCAAGGGCGTGGGGATGGATGAAAATATGTAACTAATACACAGAAACAAGTTCCTCCAACAAGGAAGCCGCAAATTGCATTTGGGTCTCCTCGTCTATGGTTAAGAAGAGGTACGTGTACAAAGAGTGCATTCGTCCCATTCTTCTCTGCAAAGCGAAGCGAATGATAGTAAATGTAATTGCATACAAATCGGCCAGAATCATCTGAAGTAGTCACCTCAAAACCCTTCTTCGCCAAGGTCTTTGTCATCTCATCCACAAGAAGAGTAGTCTGCATGAAATAAAAATAACAAGAGCTTTATCAATGATAAATAACGAGAGGAAATTATATAGTATCACACAAAAATCACAACCAAATGATGAAAAGCAACTATATATATAATATATATATATATATCAAATGTCATTCTTCCTTCGTCTATACATTTAAATAATATTCCTAAACAGTATTTAAGAGTCTCATCTAATAAAATCAACCTGACTGTTGGTGTGTGCTACACCCATTTGAAGCAATATACAGTCTACAAAATTATAAATCACCTGCAACCCATAATATTGAGTTAGTTAAAAACTAAACTCACAAGAAATTAGCATATTTATAATGGCAAATAGTTTGCAACAAGTTATTTGACATGCGAGACAGCTTCTACACCAAAAAGGTAGTTTGTAGCAGAACAATAAAAACAAGCTGTTTGCTATTACAGCAAGTTTATACCACAAACATCAACTAATTTACAGCAGAGAGCAAGTTTAATGCTATAGGCAGTTTCTGCCTCAAACAATAGCCACTTCGCAAGAAATCAGCGCTATAATGAAAATCATTTCATCTCAATTGTTGGCCCTCGTAGCTTTAACAAAAGCCATAAAACATACCCTTTTGATTTGACTATTATTTATGAGTTACAGCAAAACAAAGAAGAAAGATCCAATGAAAAATTAGACTACCACCCTTCACATCTGCTAAGGTTTTAGGTGTCACCTGCCTATCTAGTTGGATATGGAAAAAAGCTTAGAAAGAATTTTGAGAAAAAGGGCAAACCCCACTGATTACAATATTCACTTCTTACCCCCATACAGTATTCATCCTTGTTTTAAATGAAATGGTTTAAATTTATGTAGCAACTGATCAATGACAATGTAGTCTGGACTAAAATTGTTGCACGAGTATCTTGGGTTATAAGTTAAAAATTTTAATAATCACGTATCATAGAACGAACCTGTGATAACAAAGCATGAGGTTCGCCACTGTTAATTAAGGATGGGAACACATCACCATGAATAGGCGGATATCTCCCATGTGTAACATACTTATCAGAAGAACAAATTACTAAACAATAATGAAAAAACAGAGCACTGATAAAAGGCTTTTTAATTGATAATCAATACCAGAGCAGTATGAAATTCGCAAGGCTACTGAAACGGGTAAAATCTTAAAAAATCATCAGCAACCAAATGAGGATACGTATCAGCTGTGAGTACAAGTAAATTGATTTTTTAAGCTTTGAAAAGTATCACAAACCTGACCAGCTTAAAAGTTAAGAATTTTGATGTTTGAGTTGGAGTGTTTTTGTACAATACAAAAATAAGGAGAACTCGTTTAGTGTACAATTATATAGAATCAAAAACCACAGAATCATATCAAGAGAGCAACCATATTAGTAGCAGAGCTATTCTATTCTAAATAACTAAAATTTTGTTACAAGAGGTAAATAATAACAGGTCGAAAATACAATTCAAACAGCAAATGCATATACAAATAAAATCCGAAAAAATGCAAGTCAAAAAAATAACGAAAGCATACAAACAACAAAGAAGACAAGCCAAGGCCTTTTAACTTTGAAATGCTATTAGCATAACATATTGTTCTTCAAATGATAACAATAGGTTGGTTCAAGTGGTGAAGCGGGTTAGGATGGAGTTGGTACAGTATCAATGGTGAAGTCCTGGGTTCGAGTCTCCACAATGGCCTCCTCCATGATTTAAGTGGGAGACCATGATAGTGGGCTGTGCTAGTCTCCTCCGAGGATTAGTCGTGGTGCGCGTAAGCTGGTCCGGACACCTCGGTTACCAAAAAAAAAAAAACATATTGTTCTTCAAATGATAACTCCATATTTGCACATTGTTCAAACCACTAATAAATTTGACCAACAGGTGCTAATAATCCAGTAATTATACTAGCCAAATGCCCATCGAACATTACATACCTTTTTTTTTTTTTAATCTTTGACCCATTAACAAAGGAGATACTTTCAATGATTCGGTAAGATCTTTGAATATCATAAGGCCAAACTTAGCAGCTACTTTCACACGTCCCCATTGCCTTCTAGTCAATAGTAGCTATGTCAGTTTGCTTCTTCCCTGGCTCAGATAAGCCACTATTAACCGTTATTGTTAATTTCAATCAAGTGCAAATAATGAAATTAATTTTTAAATTACACTCACTAAAACCAAATTTCCGAAACATATAAATGATACTAACAAAGATAACAGAATATAATTCATTAAAAAAATTGGCAAAAAAACTGAAACCAAACACAGCGAATTGATTAACTACTGCTCATCATCATCAAACCAATTAACAATAGACAAAATGGAATATGAGCTCTCTCTTGGCAGAAAGTGACGAGCTGAGGCGACCTTGGATAGGATACGAGATGCATTACATCAGTGCTCCACAAATGCTCTCTAATTTAAATTAAGTAGTGCCGAACTTTGGATACTCACCAAATCAAGCCGTCTCCCCTACGTTACAATTTCAACATGTCTGGATCCCTGAACATGGAATGCGAAGCACCCACCAACTAATCTTGGTTGGAGTTCCTTCGCTTCAATATCCCTTACGAGCCCAATGATGGTGAATTCTGAATAATAGAATGAGAATGACGATGAAGAGGGAAGTAAGGTTTATCCGTGGAGACTTGGGTGTTTTCATATAATTTCAGTGTTAGGATTCTGTATTTTCGTGTTTTAAATACAAAGATACGTCACATAATTTGCTTAGCCGGTTGCCTCTCGTTCTTTCACAGTCATTGTATGAATCCTACGGTAAAAAAATAAGGTGCATTGAATGCGCCAGTTGCATTGTAGCCGTGGCCCTAAAATTTGATCTTTTCTTGCGGGTGTTGAACACAGAAATTTGCAACAAGCTAATGATTGTTTGGAAGCCAAATTGGGTCAGGGATTACATGAATTAATAATCGACTCTACAATTTCAACTCCATAATGTGCTGAAGTGGTTGGGGTGGCCAACGTCAAGCAAAATTCATAGATCTGTGAATCACTCAATGTTGAAAGTAAACATTGCACTACGCATTAAAAAAATGTCTAAGGGAAAAAAAATTATATAGAAAGGGAACATGCACATGCATTACAAAGACAAATATTGTACAAATAACTTTTACAAAAGTTTTACTCAAATTGATATGTCTTTAAATAAATAAAATATATACTGAAATGAAGAAATTTATTTCAATATATGAGTAATAAATGAGGATGAATGATGCAGCAATAAAAAAGTTGTGTTTCATCAATTGTATGCAAAAGTTTCTATATGCAAATATTCATAACTAGGTGCATATATAGAGCTGAATACTGTTGTCTGGACCCTTATATTTTGCAGGTCAAGTAGTTAGGAACAGTGGCAGATCTATTTATTTGGGTGGGCAGGGAGGCCTTGTCCCCTATAAATTTATGAAATTTATTAGATTTCACAGCAAAAGTTTAGAAACTTTAGGAACAATATTCTAATTAATGGTGTCTGATCGATGAAAGGAAATTTTACCTTATTTAGCGATTTTACAGTTCAATCTTAAAAAAAATATATCTGAATATCCAATAAAAACATTAACCTCAAGATGAGAAATCATGATCGACAAATATACAATACTTCAGTATTATATATTGCAAAATACACAACAGCTGCATAAGAGTATCAGCACCTGTTGACATTATATATATTAATCTCCCCATCGTTTCTCCAACAAAGTGGATGAATTCACGATAAAGATTTTTGTAAAATCTTTTTCTTTTTTTTTTTCCTTTAATAGTCTTTCTCTTCGGTACCAAAAAATTATTTCTTGTATTGGTTGGGAAGTAGACAAATCTACAGTTTTTCTTAATTTGGAAGTGGATAATCCTTAAGTAATTGTTTCTTCTTGCATGTTTGCTTTGCTTTATTCATCTTTTTTGTAGGGGAAATGTTATGGTAAAATTAATATTTGTAAAATTTGTATAAATTTTGTACATAAGTGTATAAAAATTGTAAATAAGTAGTATATAAAAATTATAACTTGTACCGGTACATTGTAGAGATGATAATTTTACCCACATACTAGCATACTCATGCCCTAATGGGGAGAGTATAGATATCACTTTTATAGATTGGGGTAGGGCAAGGATATGAAAAATTAGACCTTAAAGGGTATGGGTAGGGTAAGGGTATGAGTGGGGTTAGGGTAAGGTTATGAGTCTAAACCCCACTCATACTCTTCATACCCTTTAAACACCTTATTAAATAAATTATTAATATTAAGTAAATAAAATATAAAAATTTTAATATCTAAAGCATAAAACTATATCCCTTTAACATAACTTAAAATACATTTGATACTAAATTTAATTGTTGTTTTCATCATTTGATGGTATAGGAGTTGTCAAGTTAGGGTCAAAATAATGATTGATGATTGCAAGATGAAGATCTCGAAGGGTTTTAGCATTATTTTTTATGGCCTTTTTATTTTTTATGTTTTTTTTTGATTAATTGTTTTTTAGATAAATTGCAAAAAGAAGATCATGAAGGCTTTTGTTAGTCAAGTTTTTTTTTTTTTTAATTAGTTGGAGTTTTAAGTTATATTTGAACTTTGTTCGATACAATTAAATTATTAATATTAATTTTTAATTGGTTTTTCATTAATAGATATAAACAGGGTATGGGTATGAAACTTAAGATCCTTAGAAGATATGTATATGATATTAGTATCAATTTTTTAATAAGGGTAGGGTATGGATACTGCCATACCCTACCAATTTTTTAATAAGGGTGGGGTATGGATACTGCCATACCCTACCCTACCCATTGCCATCTCTAGTACATTGGATGTACCATAGCAAAACCCTATACAGTAAAGAGATTGTAACAGATATTTCTTTCTGTTTGCGGAAACAAGAGTATTATTAGAGTCAAATAACTTTTGACTCCGGTATAATTAAAGTTGTTACTGTAAAATAACTTTGATTCTGAAATGAAAGTAGTTATTGGAGTTAAGAAAGAATATGCATGGATAATCAAGTTGAGAATGAAAGACAGAAATCAATTGCGGTCTCCTATTCATACAAATTTTGGGATTGTGATCTTAACGAAGATTCGTGAGCACTTTGAGGCCCTCAAGCCAGCCACGTGCATAGCTCTTGCTTATGGTTGCTTCACTTTATAATAAGAGAGGAATTCCTCCCATTAATCATCTTATTGAATGAATTATATTATTTAACAAAAAAAAAAATTAGAGCCATTAGTTCGACTCCAAATCTCTGGAACAACTACATTACCTTCTCCATATCGAAGTACAATGAAAAACAATAACATAAAGTTTGATTCAAAATTGCTAGACAAAAACTTGAAACAATTAAGAATCCAATTCATCATCACATAATTAGAAATAAGATGTTACTAACACCCAAACATGGAATGAGACTCCTTATAAAGAAATTGTAGTCATAGTAGTCCTATATTAATTATGAATTAGGATTTTCTTCCAATTAATATGAGTTTTCCGAATTTTTACATATCTTCTATCATATGAATTTTATTAACAATTAATGAGTAGTTAATATCCGTTATATCATCTCTTCTCTTTCACGTATATTTTATAAATAACCAATCTTATCTTTACATTTGGATTAGGTGATAATCCGATCGGGAAAGGAGTTAGATGTTGTCACTGTACCGAGCTCATCTTGCCTGGAATGGAATGATTGCAATACAAATGCAAATTGATGAGTTCGTTTCTCGGATTGAGGCCCAAGTAGAATGGATTGAATTGATTGCAGCCCATCATAGGTTGGCCCAAGTATAAAAATCCACTCTGACCTAAGCTTTACTACTTACTGGGCCTCAGTTGAAAGATGAATGAGTAACTAATTAATTCACCAACATCTTCAGACAATATTCACCAGTATTCAACCTTTAAATTCACAAGAAAGAACACATGGTTACAAATTTTAATTAAAGAAACCGATCAAGATTTGTTGTATTATACTATATTTTACATGTCAATATATGCAATTTATGCATTTAGTTGTTAGAGACGACGCGTGGCACATAAATGCTTAATTTAGTGGATTCAGGAGTGGGAATAAAGCGACCATAACATTTCATAACAATTGCAGAAGAGAAAAATTCATCCAAGCTAACTGAATAGTTAATAATTGAGAGAGAGCGAATGTAACAAAAGATAACTATGAAGGAAACGCTGGGAATTAATATGGGTAAGTAAAAAATTAAAAAAAAAATGAAATAAAAATTTTGGAAAATTTAAAAACAAAATGATCTTAATTAAGGGGTCTTTGTAAATAGATCAATTTCTGAAAATTTTTATCTTATGACCTATTGGACACTAAATTTTATCTGTCGGTATGATAAAAGCTGTCAAACACTGTATAAAACACTTTGTCAGACACTCTTTCGAACATATCGAGAGTCTAATAAGGTCATAACATACAAATTTTTAATAAATGATCCATTTTTATAATCCATACTTAATGTATGAAAAACAAATTACGCTAAAACTTTCAATAGAAAAATTTAGAAATAGAATATAATAAGTTAAAAAGTAGGGATTAAATAGAATTAATTATTAATCATGCATCATTTTCTTACAAAAGTTAGCATTATGTTTTTATTTTTCTTGGGAAAACCTTTTTTGAATTTTTCATTATTAAAAACAAAATGGTTCTTAAAAATGTTACCAAATGCAACAATTTATCCTTATTTTTTAAAACTTTTTATGGAATATGATTTTTAACTTATTTAGTAAGAGATAATATCTAATTTATGATTAAACTTTTTAACGTTATGATGGGCTTGTTATTTGTAGCCAAATTTTTTTGTATATCCATCCTGCTCAGTTCTCAACGTGCTTGCTATTATCATAATAATTAGTTTTTTTTTCGGAAGGTTGATTAATAATTATTACTAAAAAAATGTTTTATCAATGGCTTATCTTAGGATTCTTGATCCTAATTGTCATATTGACATCTTGTATGTAAGGTTGGCAATGAGGTAGGGCGGGTTCGGGGCAACTATTACCCACCCTCGTCCCGTTCATTTATATTTTGCCCCACCCCACCCCATTGCCCTTTAAAGGGGCGGGGCGGGGCAGGGCAAAATATAAATAAGCGGATCCAGACCAGCCCCACCCCTCCCCGCCCCTGTAAAATTCTATAACCACCCCAATCTATTAACAAGTATACAATTAAGTCTATTTTTTAACAAGTTTGAAGACAATATATATTCAAACTAAAATCATACATACACGCACAAGTAGGGATGTCAATTTACTTGCTATTTGCTTCAACCTGCAAATACAAGGTCATTATAGTTAAATATGATGCAAAAAGGTAAAAAAAACAAAGCTAAAACAAGCAACCTGTCAAAACGCTTGACAAAACTCGACGCGCTCAACACGACTCGACATATAAGTGTCGAGTGTCAGATACATCATCCGACACTCGATGTCTTCGAAAATAGACTGATATCGAGTGTCGGTTGTGAATCTCGACACGACTCGACATCTAAGTGTCGAGTGTCAGATGCATCATCTCACACTGGATGTCTTCGAAAATAGACTGATATTGAGTATCGGTTGTGAATCTCGACACGACTCGACATGTAAGTGTCGAGTGTTGGACGCATCATCCGACACTCGACACTTACATGTTGACACTTACACTCGATGTCTTCGAAAATAGACTGATATCGAGTATCGGTTGTGAATCTCGACACGACTCGACATGTAAGTGTCAAGTGTCTGATGCATCATCCGACACTCGACACTTACATGTCGAGTCGTGTCGAGATTCACAACTGACACTCGCATCCGATACTCGATACTTACATGTCAAGTCGTGTCAAGCTTTATTGAGCGCGTCGATTTTTGTCGAGCGTTTTGGCGAGTTGCTTGTTTTAGCCTTGTTTTTTTTTTTACCTTTTTGCATCATATTTAACTATAGCAGCCTTGTATTGTTTGTTGAATTATTGTTTACTTGAAAATTTTAGATTTTGAATGAAATGATGGTTTTTTAGTAGTTGATTCTTGTGCCGGTAATCAAGTATTGTTTGTTGATTCTTGGATGGAGCTACAGAAGTGCTTCGATTTTTACAGATTTCAACAGGAAAGAGTAAGAGACTTAGAGACAGGAATCAGGAATTATATGGCTTAGGAGATGTAATTTTGTTTATGTAGCCTAGTAAAATTACATAATATTGTAAAATATTATAATTTATCATAATTTATCACCCATAAAAAGTACTTGTAAATTCAAATATTTTATTTTTTTCATTTACATCCTAATACTGTGCAGGGCGGGGCGGGTCAAAAGAGGCTGGAGGGTGGACCCGGGCTCAGACCTGCCCCGAACGAGTCAACACATTTAGAGACCCAAACCCGCCCTTAAATTCAAAATAAACGGGTTAAGACCAGCCCCTAAAATATAGGTCACATTGGGGCCCCAGACCCGACGGGTCATTTTGTCATCCCTACTTGTATGTTTTATAAGATAAGTTGAGAAAAAAGTTAATTTGTTCTTCTTCTGATTTTGACAGTTGACTTAGACAGGGCGTCACATGCTTGACAAAGCATTTCTAAGCGCTAACCAAGTTTTTTTTCCCCTATAAATGAATCCTGTGCTGACCGCCACTCATTGCCACTGACTTTCGTACGTAAAATATATTTAAAGTTCAAGAGTGTTTTTTAAATATTAAAATTTTACAAAAAATTTAAATTATTTAACTATTATTTAAGAAGAGTTTATAAATGGTTAAAAAATTATTTTATGTCTTTTAAAAAATTAAAATTTGTAAGAAAAGTTTTTTTAAATTTTTTAAATTATAAATATCAAATATATCTTTACTATATTTTAAAAAATTTATCTTATTTTTTATTTTTAAAAAATAAAAATAATTTTAATAATTTAACGTAAATAAATATTTATATACTTATTCATCTAAATAACCATTCACTTTTTTATAAAAACTTTATTCGTGCAAACTCTACTTAAAGAAGTTGTATCAAACGGGCCTTAAGAAGTAATTTATATATATTCGAAAGCCCACCTAGTATAACGACAACATATCATAGCTTCCCCGACGGCCGTAGCTGTAGCTCCTATGCTTTTGGAACCTACGGTCAGTGTAGCTTCTGTGCTTCTAGCATCACCAGGTCTGGTTGTAATTTGTACATATAATGAATTTTACGTGTTATCTTTTCAAATTTGAAATCAATTTATTCAATTATCTTCTTGTTTTATATCTCCACCACCTCTAATAATGGTAGCTTCGAGGCTCCTAGCACCTCCGGCCACTATTACTACAACTTGTGTGCAATATCTGTTAATTTGGAATTTAAAATATAATAAAATCACTTCTAATGTTTTGTTATGTTTGCCAGCTTTCGACTTCACTTTGCGACCATCGCGCCAACGGAATAGGTCATGCTTCAGCACTTCGTTTCAACAATTCGGAAATTGGATAAGCTGTGGTATGTTATCGTCAAGGCCGGCTCAGCCACTGAGGCGGTTGTCTAGGTCCCATATTTTAGGAAGAATTATCACTCAGATATAACTTTTCAAAATTTTCTCAACATCTACCTTAACTTTAACAAAATTCATAAATTGGGCCCCTGGCTGCCAATACTGTTACGAAATAATACCTTCGGGAGGGCAAATTGGTATTTTTCTATTACTTTTTAATTTATCAAGCTAATACAAAAACAAGTTTAGAAGAACGCTAAAAAAATTATTTATCAAATAGTATCTCACTAAAAATCTGAAACCACCGCTCCCAAAATCCAATAATAACTCAAACTCATCTCGTGATTAAATCTAATTCAAACACAAATTAGAAACTGTTCCCTAAACATTTAAGATCTATAAAAACAATAAAGATTAAACTGTGAGAAAATTTCTTAAATGGCTTCACACACCAAACTGCTAGCATCCTCAGCACAATAGAATCTTCCTCTTCAAATCGTAATCGACCCAATTCCTCGACACCGTAATATCTAGTTAAAAAATCAAGACAGCCCAAATGAAATTTTCCTAAAGGCAAAAGCAAAAACTTTCTTCCTGCCTAACATACTATTAAGAGTCAAAGTTGAGAAAATTTAGCCAAATTTAGAATAAACGAACGACTACCACGGAGAGGCAACCTACTAGACCAAAATCTAATATAAGATGACCTAGTCCAAGGCCTTAAAATTGAACAAAACCCACAGCTTATAACAAACACTAAAAAAAGGGAAAAAATAGCACTTTCTTGAACAACCCATCCTTGCTTCAACTGCAACCTCCAAACCCATCCCAATTGCCACCTCTGTAGACCTCTTCCACCACAAAGCATCCGACACCCATCCACCACATCAACAGGCTAGCAACCACTATCATCAAGTCAGATCAAAAATTCAAAAACAAATAAGAGAATAAAGGGAGAGGAGGAAGAGAAAGAGAAAATTCAAGGAGAGAGAATAAGGAGAGACAAAGACTTACTATGGAACCAAGACGAACGATAGAAAAATAAGAACAATAAAGTAATAATAATACAAATACAAGAATTTTTACGTGAAAAACTCTAAAATCAAAGAATAACCATGGGTTGCCCGAGACAAAATTCACTATATGATAAAATATTACAATCATATAAACTTTGAACTCACTCTCAATAACTCTTCTCAAAGACCCCTAATAAACTCCCTCTTTACCAAGTTATACCACTCACACTCACACCTCCAAGAGGAATTTTACTCATCTCACTATAGAAGAATTTACCTCGAGTTAAATTTAAGACACTTCAAGTGACACACTTGTAACCAAGAAGTAGGATCATTAATTTATATAGGCTTCCAAGTCCTAATTTTTATCTTCTCCTATTTATAATAAGGAATCCTCTTCCTTTCCTCGTAGAACTCTCTTATTTAAAATTTGATTACTATTCCTTTTATAGTTAAAGTATGATTCTCCTATTTTCAATAACATTCTTTATTTCCTAATTTAATTAGAACTCTCCTAATAGGACTTTTATCTTTGTCAAGACTTTAGGAATATCTTTTAGAATTTTTAGGAATATCATTTTATTTAGCTAATATTCTAACAATCTCTACCTTGACTAAATAAAACCTTAACATTGTCTTTTACTAGCAATCATAATCATCAAACCAGAGAATTACCATACTCCACCATAAAGGGCATACCCACTTAGAATAAACTCATTCTAAGATTTTACCTTGGCTATATGTGGAAAAAAAAACCTATTGAAAACTTATGATACAACCCCTATATTTGGCTTTTCCAGGAGTTCCCCAACTACCAGTATATCTTCCACCACACACCTACAACAACGCCAAACTAATGCCCATGTGTAAACTTGTGGACCCGTTAGTAGTAATACATCCTCTTTCATGAAACTTATCGAAATGCAACAAGGATATACATATCCTTCTTAAAGAACAAGATCATCTCCCATAGCATAGGGAGACATTATTAGCAAAACCATCAATATTTCTTTTGGAGCTACTAGTCGTATTTGCAAACATTTTGTTTTGCATTTCTAGCCCTACTCTTAATGCACTTCTAGTCTTAGTTAATTTCCTATAGATGAATATTACTCTCCAAGTAAGCTCCTAGGAAAGACTCGAGAGGTCATAAGTGGTCCCACTTAAAACCTAGCCTTCTTACACAATACGTCTTTTTGATAAAGCTTACTTAGATTGTAATTATTCAACTACCACACAAAACTCCAATGCATTACCAAGAACCTAAGCAAAACCTTCAATGCTTCACCATGACTTTAGCTCTGATATCACTTGTTATGAAACCAAGGTGAACAATAGAAAACTAAAAACAATAAAGTAATAATAACACAAGGATTTTTCTATGGAAAACTCCAAAATTGAAGAAAAACTACGGCTGTCAAAGACAAAATTTACTATATAAAAAATATTACAATCATATAGACTTTGAACTCACTCTTGATGACCCTTCTTAAAGATCCTTAATGTACCCCATCTTTACAAAGTTATCTCACTCGCATTCACACCTCCAAGAGGAGTTTTAGTCACCCCACTATTGAGAAATTTATCTAGAGTTAAACTTGAGATGCTTCAAGTAGTGTACTTGTAACCAAGGAGTATGGTTCTTTATATAGGCTTCTAGGTCCAAGCTTTACTTTTTCCTATTTGTAATATGAATCATCTTCCTTTCCTACTAAAACTCTTCTACTTAAAATATGATTATTCTTTTTCCTAATTGAAGTAAGATTCTCCCATTTTCAATTGGATTCTTTATTTATTAATTCAACTAGAACTCTCCTAATAGAATTTTTGACCTTATCAAGACTTTAGGAATATTTTTTAAGATTTTTAGTAATATCTTTTTGTTTAGTCAATATTCTAACAAAAGAGACATGCAGTTGATGAGCGACTTCTTAGTATTTAGATCGGGCTGTTGTTGGCTATGCATTTGCAGGTGATAGGCAAGTAACGGCCTCTGATGGCGGTGGTTACAGGCTGCGTGAGGGGAGGAAAGGAGGGAAGAGAGTGACGCCTTCTATGGTTTTTAAACTAAACGTAAGGGTAAATGAGTAATTGAAATTGAACTCCAACTACTTAGTCAGCGACAGTTTGACTAACAAAATCTGTTAGTCGTTGGCCCATTTGATGAATTTCATAAAGCATTGGATAGTCATTAAAAAGATTTCCGAAAGCTACGTTGAAATGATTTTTCACAAAAAGCTAGGGCTAGTAGGATACTAACTCAAATTTAATGTTAATTAATCACATGATATGACACCACAATTCACATACATTTGACCCCATGTTATTATTATAGCTTAAAGAATTATATAATTAGAATTAAAAAAAATCAATGATTGTCATACAAGTTGTCCACTTACAAATTAAAAAGTAAATAAAGTATTAAAAATCAATGATTTGCCTATACTCAATTAAAAAGTAAATAAAGTATTAAAAATCAATGATTTGCCTATACTCAGTGTGTATAATATTAACCATTAAATGTCTTACTTTTTGTATTGGCGGCAATATGTCTATTATATATATGAAAAAATTAAATTATCAAATTTGAAATTTAGAATAGATAATATTATTGTTGATGTACGGTTTCCGGACGGTCGGGAAGCGGGTCGGAGTTGGGTCGTACGTCGGGTCCAGTCCTGCGAGCAAAGAAAAACAGTCAGGGGTGCCGGCGGTGGTGCCGACGGAGACCCTCCGACGCTCAAGTCAGTGTCCGGCACTCCGGAATTTTCTGGGAGAATTTCCAAGAGAGAGAAGCTCTCAAAAGTGAAGGAAATCTAGAGAGAGAATAAGTTTAGAAAAGTGTGCATACCTTGAGCGATAATCAGGAGGGTTTATATAGGAGTCAGGATGGGCCATTGTGGGACCTAGATAACGGACTCAGATAATGGGCTACAGTAATGGGCTTACTGTATTAGAAATAATTGAGACATGATGGGTCACTGTGGGACCCAGACAATGGGCCCAAATAATGGGCTACAGTAATGGGCTTACGGTATTAGAAATAATTGAGGCTCAATATTGTTATGGCCATAACAGTAGTCTCCCCAGGCCCAAGTTGACCAATGGGTCGGCGTAGGGACTATTTAGTTGTTCTGGGCTATAAATTAAATGTGTTAGGGGGCCAGCCCAAAGATGTGATTCATTAAACCCTAAGTTGGTGCTCTATATAAGACATAAGTGTTGGGGAGTAGGGTTTACACAAAAATAGGAGGGAGCACCCTGGAGGCAAGCAGTGCAAGTGATCCCAGCAACCAGGAGCCCTCAGTCTGATCAGAATTTTCCGGCCACCGCAAGTGAGTACTTTTTTTTTTTTTTTTTTGCGTATATACTTTAGAATGCATGATTAGGTTTAGTTTTTCAATGCAAAAATGCTTGTACAGATTATGCCTTATGTGTGTGTATGCGATTGTGTGTGAAAGAAGAAGAAATATGAATGCGTGTTCGGGCGTGATGGAGGGCCGGCTCGCATGGGCGAGCGGCGTGCCCAGCAAGCCCGCGTGGGCGAGCTGCTACGCACGCAGGGGCGAGCAAGCCCCAGCGCGCGGGCGAGCAAGCACCAGCACGCGGGCTAGCAAGCCACAGCGCGCGAGTGATCAGGCACCAGCACGCAGGCTAGCAGGCCACAGCGCGCAGGCTAGCATGCCACAGCGCGCGGGCAAGCAAGCCCCAGCGCCCGGGCTAGCATGCCACAGCGCGCGAGCGAGCAGGCCCCAGCGCGCGGGCTAGCAGGCCACAGCACAATGTGCGGGCTAGCAGGCCACAGTGCAATCCTGGGCACGCGGGGGAGCTCCTGCGCTGCGTCTCCATGCGCGCACGGGCGAGCTGCTGCGCCCCCATGCGCGCGAGGGCGAGTTGCGCCCTAGGGAGGACGCTAGGCGCCCAGCAAGCTCGCGTGAGCGAGCTGTGCACTGCTGCCCGCGAGGGCAAGCTGCGCGCAGCATGCCCGCGAGAGCTGGGCGCGCATGAGCGTGCATGCCTGCTTGCTTGGGCGAGTTCACGAAGGCTGGGTGCTTGGGGGCGATCATGCAGAACGGGCTGCGTGCGGGGTGAATTGCTAGAGACGCAGGCAAGGCGTGCTGGGCTAATTGCTGGAGACGCAGGCGAACTGCGTGCTGGGCACAAGGAAGAAGCAGGCGAACTGAGTGCTGGGCGAGAGGGAGAGGCAGGTGAGCGGCGAGAGGGAGAAGCAGGCGGCGATGTGGCCGAAGGCCAAAAAATCGCGTAACCCTTGCATGCAGGCTACGTGAGGCATTATTAATCTGCAGGGGCCTCTCCGCAAATTTTTAAAGCTTCATATATATCAGTTGCAGGGGTGTTTTCGCAAAGTTTCGAAACTTTTATTTTTTCCTCCGCGGGGGTGATTCTGCGAACTTTCAAACCTTCATTTTTTCCTCCGCGGGGGTAATTCTGCGAACTTTCAAACCTTCATTTTTTCTCCGCAGGGGTGTTTTCGAGAATTTTCAAACTTTTATTTTTTTGTGGGGGTGATTCTGCGAACTTTCAAACCTTCATTTTTTCCTCCGCGGGGGTGTTTCCATGAATTTTCAAACTTTTATTTTTTCTCCGTGGGGGTGTTTCCGTGAATTTTCAAACTTTTATTTTTTCTCCGCGGGGGTGTTTTCGTGAATTTTCAAACTTTCTTTTTTTTTCGCGAGCTATTTTGGAAAACTTTCAATACAATCCCCCAGCATTTTTGTTCTTTCACCTCTTCCCTCCCTCAGTAGACTTGGTTTGATGACTAACGACCCCTCTTTGACTGTGCAGATGGCTAGAGTTAAAAACACTGTGAAAGTACTACGGGGGGAATCGAGTCATCAAACCCAGTCTTCCGGGGACAAGGATCCTGTGACCAACCGTAAAGAAGTTAACGAGTTTTACCAAAACTTCTTCGGTCAGGATCGTGAGCTAGGGCAGAATTCTGGAAACCACAAGGTGGTAGATACTGAGGGGGATAGTGACTGGTCGTCCTCTGCTTCCTCAGATAGTGAACCAGAGGTTGAAAAGCGGTGGGAGGTCGACCACATTGATAACCAACTCCCGGGCGATCGATTAAAAATATATAGAGCCCATTTCCTTATCCCGGCCTCAGTCATCCTGTTCCTTCCAAAGAAAGATGATCGGTGGAGTAGGCCACCACGAGGTGTCATTGGTTTAAGCCTAGAGTTATTGAGAGCTGGTCTCCGGGTGCCTTTTGATAACTATGTACGTCGTATGCTCGACGCTATGGGCATTGCCCCTACCCAACTGTCGGCCAATGGATGGAGACTTCTGATAGCTTTCCAAAGTTTATTCAGAAGTGCGGGCCTTGGTGATCCTACCACCAACCATGTCAAGCACATTTTTGCCATTCACCTACCGAATGGTGAGAAAACGGGTTACTATTATATATCCCAGCGAGGGAAGACGGATGACCCTAACCGCCTTTTTGGCATCCCCTCCCATGTGAAGGAATGGAAGTATAAACAATTCTGGTGTGGTGGTGGTTGGAAGTATCAGGAAGGTGCTCGTCCAAAGGGGGAGAAGTTGAGGATCAGGAGGCGTTTTGGTTTTTGTGGTACCATATTATAATGACTCCCTATCTGACTTTGTTATGACAACTCTTGATCAACTGACATTCTTTTCTATTTTTATTGCAGCTCCTTGGACCAAACGTCCGCTGTTATCTCAGAAAGAGAGAAACGACTTGCAAGTGGTACTCAAGCTACCCGTGGACTCGAAGAACGTGCATAGCCTCACTGATCGGGAGCAGTTGGTCCGTCTTGGCTTATCACCTCCCATTCCTCCGGAAGGTAAGCTTGATCATTACTTTCCGATCTTACTTCATCACACATGTGCTTGTTGTCTTACCAGTTTTATTTTCGCGCAGGACTATTTCCTTTACACCCTACCAAGAAGCAATTCGCTCAACTCGTAGCCAAGATGCCGCTTAAGCCCTTTATTCATGACAGACCTAGTTCTTCCCAGAAGAAACGGAGCGGAAGTCCTCCAACTCTTGGACCTTCGAAGAGGAAAGCCAGTGGTCACAAGGAGGTTCCCGTACGGAAGCCGGTTCCTGATAGGTCAACCTCTGTCCAGCCTGCGGATGAGGGAACAGCCACAAAGCCTACTGGGAACAGGTTACCCTCAGCCTCTCAACTACCCAAGCGTTTTACTTTTGACAGTACGGGCTTTCAGAGTGGCTCAACATGTGGAGACTACCTTCGGGAATTGTCTCAAAATGCTGCACATCTCATGCCTACCAATGTCTTTCCAGAGAATGTAAAACTCACATACTTTAACGCGATCGCTGTCGGGATGGGCATCATACTTCAGGTCAGGTTTTACTGAGACCCTTTCTTCTTCTTTTTTTTTTTTTATACTTTTGAAAGTAATGCCTTTGCTTTTTCCCTCTCTTTGCCTTTCTTTCTGTAGGCGACAGGACCCTTAGCTCAAGAGGAGTCTACCAACACCAACCTCCTCAAGGAAGTTAACCATCTCACTTCTGAGGTTGATGATTGGAAGGTGAAACATCTAGTCTGCCTCGACAACTTAACCGAAACGGAAAGAAAAATGGTTGAGATGAAGGAACAGATTGGCAGAATGAAGGCAGACTTGTCCGAAGCCAAGAAGGAGGCAGCTATCCAACATAAGAGGGCCAATGATTTTGGCCAAGAGCTTCGAGAGAGGGCTGTTGCTAAGCAAAGTAGGATCGACAAGACAGTTGCTCGCTTCCGTAGGGGTCGCATCTACCAGCAAGCTATGGAACGCTCCTATATTGATAGAGTCAATGGGGTGCGTAGATGGTTCCATGACCGCTACCCAGAGATTGATCAGTCACCCATAGCTGAAGAGTTAAACTTGGTGGCAGAGTCTATTCCGACAGTGGACTCTGATCCTGAGCAATTCCACCATCTCATCCTTAAAGATGAGGATTATGAGTCGACATTGGACACAGCAGCCTGGGAGGCCAAGCAAGGCGACTCTACCTCATCGTCTTCAGATGAAGAAGGAGATGACGAGGCCACCTCTTAGAGTTAGTTGGAATTGATTTTACCTTTTATTGTCTTTGCTTTAAGTTCAATGTTATAGGTGAGGAGTTGTCCTTACTTGGACTCTATGTATGGCACTCCTTAACCAATTTTGAAATAATAAACATCCTAAGAATTTCTTTTTTTTTCTCTCTGGTGTTGTACTCTTTTACTCTTTCCATCTCCTTGCAACTCGATCATACATGAGCTTTAAAGATGTATGATTTGAAATACAATAAACTGAACATTTTATTAGTAATCTCTTTATTGGTCTCCTTATGGGAGTTGTTACGTATGCATAAGTTCCTGGAAGGAGTTGCATATACAAAGAGACTACGAGTAGTACTTCTTTGGGTGCTCAATACTCCATGGATGATGGAGCAACCTCCCCTCCACGGTGACCAGCCTGTAGGTGCCTGGTCAGATTAGAGCTTTGACTCTATAAAGACCTTCCAGTTAGGCCCCAATGCTCTATCAATAGGATCTCGAGTACTTTGTAGTACTTGCCCACTTAGCTTATGCCCACGGAAGGTTCTCATCGAATCATTAATAGCTTATGTGCCTTCTCTTTAAAAGCCATGTTGTAGCACTCTCGAGAGGCTCGCTGTTCACCTCTAACTTCTCCTATCCCTGCAGGTGTTGGAAATTTCAAGACATGATGATAGACACCCATCACAGCCTTGAAGTCGTAAAGTGATGGCCATCCAAGAATGGCATTATAAACACACGGATGATCTACTACGAGAAAGTTCACCATCTTGGTTGTCTGCAGGGAACCTTCTCCCAAGGTCACTGGTAATGAAATTACTCCTTCGGGAATAACTTTTCCTCCAGCGAATCCTATCAGGGAAGTTTGGATGCCTCTCATATCTTTCTGGTTAAGACCCAACTGATCAAATGCATCCAATGACATAATGTCAGCTGAGCTCCCGTTGTCAATCAATACTCTTCGTAGCCTTTTATTGGCCACTATTACTGTGAGCACTAAGGCATCACAATGTGGATGATGGATACCCTGCGCATCTTGCGATGAAAAGGAGATAACATTACGATCCTTAACATTGGTGGAGGAGGCTGTCAAGTTGACTTTGTGGCGAGGGAGGTCATATCTTGCTTGCCTGGCTAGGTGCCTCCGGGCTTGGGAACTCGAACCAGCCACCACTCTCCCAAAAATTGTGGCTACTTCTTCTAATGGTTCCTTCCCTTTGTCATTCCTGTTGGATGGTTCAGGGGGCTGATAAATGTATTCTTGTAGTTGACCATCCTTGATGAAACCCTCGATTTGTCTCCTCAATTCAAAACAGTCTGCAGTATTATGACCATGAGCCTGGTGGAAATGACAATACTTTCTCTTGTCTCTCGTTTTTGGATTCGATCGTAAGGGGGCAGGTTCTTTCAATAGACCTTTATCCTTGATTTCCTTCAGGATATCCTGCTGTGGCATACTAAGCAACGTGAATGTACGATGCTCCTCCTGAGGTCGATCCTGATGCTCTTGGCGGGGTCGGTTGGATGACCCTTGTAACAGAAAGCGATCATTTCCGACTGTGTCTCGCGCAGAGTGTTGATCCGAAACTGATCTACGATTTCTATCATGAGGTTCCCCTCTATTATCATACGGACGTCTATCTGTACACGAGGAATTAGGTACCACCAGAGTCTGTCCAAGGTAATTTGCTTGAAAAATTTTCTCTGCATCAGTGTGACTAGAGACCCTTGCTAATGCTTCTTGATACGTACGTGGGAGGTTGACGGAGAATTCCCATGCTAGAGGGAGCTCCCCTCTGATTCCTTGAACCAAGCCTTGCATAGCGTAACCATCATGAAATAGATCCACTCGGACAACCTCCCGCTGATATCTGTCTAAATGCTCTCGGGGGTCCGTCGTTCCTTGGTACAGCTCAAGTTGCGACATCCGGAATCCGGATGGGTATCTTTCCCTAAGGATATCTTCAGCAAAGGATGATTCCCATTGTGGACGACCATCTTCTTCGCCTCCTGAACGCTTGATCAACTTCTCCAGTTTATGGATTTTTTCATCCATTTCTCATTTGAACTCCGCATAATGATTATCAGACGTTTCCTCCTCTGAGACATCCATTGGGACGACATCTGGGCGATGATTCTTGAATCTAGGTGGTGAGCTGGGGCAACTTCTTTTGGACTGATAATTACGCCCTGGAGCGTAAAGACCATGATAGGAATAGGTGGGCTGATCAACATTACTTCCCCTCGGTATCTGCTCAACGCTTGTATGGCGCTTCTTGTTCAGAGAGTGTCGAAGGTTTACTGCTGCTAACTGTTGTTCAGATATGATATGCGAGGGGGAGGGAATCTTTGGGCGACCATCCCCTCCTTGAACAATAGGATGGGAAAGATTCGGTTGAATGACCTGATGACGAGGCAATCCAATAGTCTGGGTGACTATATCAGGACGCCCACCAACATCCGTCTGGACATTAGGTACTACCATGGCACTAATTGGGTTTTCCCAGCAGTGTTTGTAGCCTGTTGAGCACTTTGCCCAAATGCTTGGTTGAACATAGTCACCATACGATTCATCTGTTCACTAAAATTTCGCATGATATGTTCCATGGCAGTTAATCGATTCGCCTTGCCCTTCTTTGGTCTTCTAAGTGGAAGTCGGGGTTGCCTGAGGTTAGGCCCTACCCCAGAGGATATCACTAAAGCTCTCCCTGTGTCAACTACCCTTCAGCGTCGGGGAGGTGCTTCTACCTCGATTTCTTTGTCAACCTCTAGGGAGGTTGAGTGTTGGGATTCGTGACTCATAATGTATTTGAGTATGTTTGGATGGGAGCAACAACTAAAGAGGCTTGAATTGTCATTCCCACAGACGGCGCCAACTGTTGATACACGGTTTTCAGACGGCCGGGAAGTGGGTCGGAGCTCAGGTCGTACGTCGGGTCCAGTCCTGCGAGCAAAGAAAAATAGTCAGGGGTGCCGGCGGTGGTGCCGGCGGAGACCCTCCGACGCTCAAGTCAGTGTCCGGCACTCTGAAATTTTCTAGGAGAATTTTCTAGAAAAAGAAGCTCTCAAAAGTGAAGGAAATCTAGAGAGAGAATAAGTTTAGAAAAGTGTGCATACCTTGAGCGATAATCCGGAGGGTTTATATATGAGTCAGGATGGGCCATTGTAGGACTCAGATAACGGACCCAGATAATGGGCTGCAGTAATGAGCTTACTGTATTAGAAATAATTGAGGCCCAATATTGTTATGGCCATAACAATTATAATCGCATAATAATACTACATCAATTTCTATAAATGATAACTTATATATGCTAACAAACCTATTACAAAAGTATTAAAGAGAATATGCCAAATACATTACTATGTTTTAAACATTGAGTAGAAGCAATAAGATGGCAACGATATATCATAGGAAAACTTTACCATTCACCAATGTCTTCAATTATAATTTATAAATGTTAACGATATATCATAGGAAAACTTTACCACTCACCAATGACTTCAATTATAATTTATATATGTTAAACTATTTGAAAAGTGCAGCAAGGCAGAAGTTGAATATCGTAACTTAGTTGCGAAGCTTGCTAGTGGAAGCTGCTTAATAAAAAAAAAAAAAAACCAAATTAACCACAAATTGCTTATAAACAATTAGATGATGAAATATCCAATGTGATTTGATGAAGAGGGTTGAGGAATTAATGAAGATCATGTAGATCGGGCCAAAACTGATTTTGAACAATTAGATTTTAGAATCAAAGTTATGTATAGAAATTTTTAGTGTTTATATAAATTAAAGATTGTTGCCAAGTAAGGAATATTCTCAATTGTCACCCACTTAAAAGAGTAGGAAGAAATTGATACAATAGTTGGTTATTAAATTTAACTACATAAAGTAAAACAAAAGATTTCTTGCTTTGAGTGGTTTGAACTTCTATATATTACAAACCATTATGGTTGAATTCTTAGATAACCGGCTCACTTGCCTAGGGATTGGATTTCTTGAAAGCCCCAAAGGTTATTTTAGTTATTATTGAGACTCTCAAAAGTTATGTTAGTTATAATTAAGGCCCCAAAATTTATTATTATCATTATTTGTCTGAAATCTTATATAACAAGTTTCATGTACTATCATCTTATATTAAATTAAAATTTAAAAATATAAAGTGAAATTATATCCTTAAATATCTTCTTTCCTAAACTAATTCCAATAAAAATTAAATACAATAACCTATTTTCATTTCAATATTTCATTTCTTGAGTATAGATAAATCTCCTAAATACCAATAATATCTCTTAATTTATAATTCATGTCCAATTTTATCAAAAGTCAAATATTATTATGATAATTAAAGCTTTATGCATTATAGTATAACATAAATTCAAAATTTTTCTCTTTTACATCAAACTCTTTCGTATTCTCTCAACCAAAAGATATTTGATTATTTCAATACAACTTCAATTCTAGAGTCTATCACCCATGTTTCTTTTTATTATTTTAGATTTTTATCAATTATTTGTTTATGACATATTAGTTTGGAATTATTTAATTTGTAGTTTTAGGCATGTGTATTATAAAATAGCAATCTAGATATAGACAATTTAACGGAAAAAAAGATTAGAATCCTAACAAGAAACTCTTGTTAAAATTTTTTAAAAATAGTAAAGAATATAATGACAAAAAGTTAGCAATTAAATATTATAACAAATATTTAAAAATTCATCGATTATAAAATTATTAGAGAAAAATGAATATAATAGTAATTATATACATAAAACACTTTCTTGAAAAAACATATATATGTATACAAAAAATGAGACAAATAAATTAATTTAAATATAAGAAATTTTAATGATTAATTTTTTATATTGAATATAAAGGCTAACTAGGAATGTCAGATAGATCATATAATTAAAATAACATAATTTAATAAATTAAAAATAACATAAAATAAAATGATAAATTTAGTATAAATATAATACAAAAAATATATATAATATAAATATACTACGAAACAATCACTAAAATAATATGATAAATATAAAATATAATTTTACACTGCTATTTTAATTATATGATCTATTTGACATCCTTATAAAACAATCACTAAAATAATATGATAAATATAAAATATAATTTTACACTACTATTTTAATTATATGATTTACTTGACATTCTTATAGGCTCATTTTTTTATTTTTTATATTTTTGACATCCCTAATATAATTATTGTTATCATAGTAGGTGTTCTAGCAGCTAGTTGAATGGTTGAGAAGGAGCCATTGCATGATAGCTACAATTATGCCTCGAGCAGTGTAACCAATAGCACTGAAGCCTCTGGTGGTGAAAGGGTGAATGTGGGGAGCACAATGGAAGATCCATCACAATCAACCGGGTCACCTTACAATCTTTCTACAGAAGCCAAGATTGACCAATCGGTGTGCAAATTGTAACCATGACCTGACACAGACGGCTCATGTTTATTAGATTGAATAGATCTAATGTTTCAAACTCCATTTCAAATCTATTTCTGATAGTAATAGTTTGTAAATCGTGATATTCAACTATGAAGATGGTGAATCATGAGATTAATTTCTTGATATTCATATACTGATTTTATATCGAACGAGTAGTATTCAATTAATTGGTTTATTTTGTGTATTTTTATATATTTATTTATATATTGTTAATATTTAATTAATTAAAAACAAAATGATTCTTGAAACTGTTACCAAATGCCAATAATTTATCATTATTTTATAAAAAATTTCATGTGATATGATTTTGAACTTATTTATTAAAAGATAATATCCAATTCATGATTAAACTTTTTAACTTTATGATGGGCCAATTTAGTTTATTTATAGCTAAACTTTTTTTTCTATATCCATTCTCTCAACATACTTTCTATTATTATAATAATTATGATATGAAGTTATTGTTAATATAAATATAAAATCATATTTTATATTTATTATGTTATTTTAGTTATTGTTTTGTATTATATTTATAAATTTATCTTCTTATTTATAAATACAATGTTCATTTACTATTTTGATGTTGTGTTTTAAAATTTTATATTTCTTTTATGTTATTTATTATTTATCTTAAAAAATTAAATCGAGTTACATGATTCAGGTTATATTCATGTATTTTACATTAAATTTTAAATTTTAATTTCATAATTATCACTTTTATTTTCATATATTATTTCTATGTTATGTTTATAACTTGTTTATTGCATTCACAATTAATTTGTTGTATTTTAAAAAGTTAATTAAATTATATAATGTGTATTTATTTACAAATGCTAAATCGAATTTACAATTTTATGTTATAATTTATCAGTTTAATATTTATATACAATTGTTATGTTATATTTACAAATTGTACATAATTTTTATAATTATTTTGCATTTTAAAAAATTATGCTCACCTTCTATTTTTAGTTATTTTTACAACTTGTTTATTACTTTTACAATTATTTTGTTGCATTTTGAATATTTACAACGGATTGCAAGATCCATGTTATATTTGCATGCTCTCTATGAATGCTGTACTCTAAGCACAGTTTGGTTTTCTTTTTTCTCTTTTAATTTTTTAACCTGTCCAATCACCTATGCAATCTTCAATATGCCACTATGATGAAGTGGAATCATGTACCTATGTTGGTGAAGGAAAGGCCCTTTCCTTCTCTCTCTCTCTCTCTCTCTCTCTCTCTCTCTCTCTCTCTCTCTCTCTCTCTCTCTCTCTCTCTCTCTCTCTCTCTCTCTCTCTCTGTCTGTTATAGACATACATACATATCCATAAGAGCAGTTAGGATTATTTTTTGTTGTTAAAAAAAGTTAAGAGTGCAGTGGTGCAATATGTGAAATTTTGTTCAAGTATGAAACTAAGAAAGTTTTACATGAGTTTCATGGGGGTTAACATTTCATGCTTTGTGTGTTTCGCACCATTATATTTTACTTCAATTACAGGGCTAGCAGGTGCAAATGTTGATGTTCACTGCTGTTGGATGAAAAAATAGGATAACCAATGAGATCAATTTTTTAAGCCACATCACCAAGGCATACAATTTTTCCTTATAAATTAATTAGAAAAACTAGGTCTTTTATCCTGTATGGCAATATAACTCTTGGGGTGGTGGATCCTTTATTATTGGTTCGGTCGACGAGGACTTCGTCATTACTCCTATTATTGAAAATTCCTGGTTGACTAGATGACTACATAACAAGCGTCTTGTTTGGTCGACGAAGAATACGACTTCCAATTTTACCTTCAAAGATATTGCACGGCACAAGTTACTAAATCAAAGCCGTCAATGTCAGAAGAAGTATTTAATAAGAACTACTCCTTCTAAATTCAATGATTATTTGCCAAGTTCAATAAAATTTAATAAAATATTAGAGGCACTGGATTCCATAAGGACCTCTCTCCAGGTGTCTCCATGGCTCCAAGTGTCACTGTCAACTCCCTTGCATGCAGCATGGAGTCAACTAAGCTCCATGCATCTCGCCACCTGTCAACCATGTTGTATGCACCTCACCACTTATAAACCATGTTGCATGCACCTCGCCACCTGTCAACCATATTGTATGAATCTTGCCACCTGTAAGCAAACTCTCCTATAAATATAGTCTTTGGCTGCAAATCAAGGTTTGGGAACCATTTCTTTCTCTAGAAACCCCTCTCTCTACCTCGTCTCCCCCTGGTCGACAAAAAATTTTCACTCCATAGTTAATCTCTGACTTAAGCGTCGGAGGATTATCGTCGGCAACACCAGGGCCTCTGACCCTTTATTTTTTATTTGTGTGCAGATCATTCAAGCCACTAGAGCCTTGGTTAATCAAAACACAATAGCCATCTTGACGGACACGTGACCCAAAATTTCCTACTTTCCCCTCCTTCTCCACACACTCCATCATTGCTTTCTGGTTGAGTCAGGTCTCTCACAACAAATACAAATTTTACTACTGAGTCGGAGGTCGACTGATTTTCAGCATCAACAGTTGGCGCCGTCTGTGCGAACTCCGACAAAAAGCCATATATATCGCCATGAATAACCCACCAGAAGGGAATGTCCTCATTGAGGATCTCCATAGTGACCAAGAGGGGTCAGGAGTGATGAAGGAAAAAATGTCACGACAACAAGATGCGATGGCTATTAAAGAACAATTAAAGTTTATGAACCAACAAAGTGTTCAGATGTAAACCCAAATACAAGCTCTTGCTGCACAAGTGAAGAATGCTTTACATGTTGATGGTGATGGGGTCTTGGTAAATGATCCAGGCACATTTGGTCGACCGTACGGTGCACTGGCTGGTGGAACGAGTGCGAGTAAGCGACATGGCCGTGGAAAGAAAGGGCCATATGCTTTTGGTCGACGTACCAGTAAAGCATTGAAAAATTAATCTCATCTTGACCATAGCCGCTCTGATAGTTTAGAAACAAGAACCAGGGATGATTTGGATGATGAAGACCTTCAACATTCCTTGGACTCACCTCGTAAAAGTAAAAGGCGACATGAGGAGCAAGAAGTGGATAAAACCCAAGAGGAGTTAAGGCTAATGTGCGAAGAGTTGTGCACCTTGAAAGAGGCACAAAGAGAAAGAAATTCAATAGAAGAAATCATGGGGGAATTAGAATCTCTTTTTACTCCTGCAGATGCGACTTCTATACTACCCAGGAAATTCTTCATGCCCCAAATGGACATGTACAACAGGCTGGTCGACCCAGTAGAGCATGTGAAGTTATTCAGAGAGAACATGGCACTTCGACATATTTCTAAGGATGCTATGTGTAGAGTCTTTCCTCTTACCTCGACTAGACCAGCCCGATCATGGTATAGATCTCTAAAGCTAGGGTCTATAGGTTCGTTTTCCCAACTTTCAAAAGAGTTTATCTCTCGTTTTATTGGGGTTAGAGCACCTAAAAAATCTAAGGCACACTTGTTAACTTTAAAACAAGGGAAAAATGAGAGCATGATGAGTTATGTTGAAAGATATCATGCAGAGGTGATGAAACTTGGTGCTTTCAATGATCCTATGGCCTTAGATGGTATGATCAGTGGGATCAGGTCGACTAGGCTATGGTGGGCAATACAAGATAATATGCCAACTTCATATACTATGATGTATGAGAAGGCTCAGACATACGCTCAAGCTGAAGAAGAGTTTGAGGTCTTAAGAGCCAGTCAACGAGGAGAGGGTAGTCGTTCTGAGGAACGAAATAATAAAAGAAATGACAATTACAGACCTTCAATAATAGATCTTCGTAGTCGACTAAGGGAAGCACAAACTATTGCCAAGGTGAGTAAAACAGCAAAGGTCCAATATCTTCAATGTACTCCATTAAACGCCACTTGTGGTGAGATCTTTGAGGCAATCAAGGAGAAGAATTTGCTAACTCATCCTAAGCCTTTCAAATTTGATCTTCTCTTCTATCTCTCCCTGGCCAACCAAAGCAAAGGAAGCATACTAGGTTGACTGAGAGAAAGACAACAGAGGTTGGTTCCTCCTTATGAACTCAATAAGCCTTATTATATTGTCAAAAATGAAGATGACATATGTTCATGTATCTATGTTTTACACTTCACCAAGTACATCAACCAAGTTTTAATTCTTGAATCATATGTGCCTTATTACATCTATGATGGATATATCTCCTTCAAAAGTTGATGATTCTCATTTGGTGTGTTTAGATCTCCATAAAATCTCCAATGCCTAGCATAAGATAATAGGTCAACCAAGAACTTGATTTATTTCTCCAGTTGAAATGCTAGTGCAATTAAGGGCATGTGATACCTGAACATAAAAGGCGAACTGGAGCCCGAGGTACTATCACCCAAATTCACCGAGGAAGGCGAACTGGCGCCCAAGGTACTTTTACCCGAATTCACCAGGAGCAACAATCCGACGCCCGAGGTACTCTTACCCAAATTCACCAGGCGAGATGGACTGGCGCCAGAGGTACTCTTACCCAAATTCACCAAGAGCGGTGATCCGACGCCCGAGGTACTATTACCTAAATTCACCAGGCGAGGCGGACTGACGCCAGAGGTACTCTTCCCTAAATTCACCAGGAGTGGCGATCCAGCGCCTGAGATACTATTACACAAATTCACCAGGCGAGGTGGACTGACGTCAGAGGTACTCTTCCCCGAATTCACCAGGAGCTGCGATCCGGCGCCCGAGGTACTATTACCCGAATTCACTAAGAAAATTTTCTAGCACAACGTGTTCGGTCGACCAGGACCTTTACTTATTTTCTCCATTTAAAGTGCTAGAGCAATCATGGGCACGTGATGCCTAAACTTAAAAGGCGAACTGGCACCCGAGGTACTCTTACCCAAATTCACCAAGAGCGGCGATCGGACGCCCGAGGTACTATTACCCGAATTCACCAAGAAAATTTTCTAGCACAACGTGTTCGGTCGACCAGGACCTATACTTATTTCTCTATTTAAAGTGCTAGAGCAATCATGGGCACGTGATGCCAAAACTTGAAAGGCGGACTGATGCCCGAGGTACTCTTACCCAAATTCACCAGGAGCGGCAGTCTGCGCCTGAGGTACTATCATTACTGCATGGAAGACCTTTTACGACGGGCAATGACCACCGCAAAAGCCCTTTTACGGCAGTTATATGGCGGTTCACAACCGTCGTAGAAGCATCCGCAGTAAAAGCTTTAACGACGATTTTTATCCGCTGCAAACAGGTCTTTACGGTGATTTGTGTGTTCGACGTAAAAATGGATGACGAAACACAATAGACATAAAGCACAACTTTTTGTGGCGGTTATCAACCGCCGTATAAGGCTTTTTTTACATCGATCATTAAACCGCCGTATAAGGCTCTTTTTATGTCGATCATAAAACCACCGTATAAGGCTCTTTTTATGTCGATCACAAAACCGCCGTATAAGGCTCTTTTTACGTCGATCATTAAACCACCGTATAAGGCTCTTTTTATGTCGATCATAAAACCGTCGCAAAAAGATCTAACGCAAACGACGTAGCTTTGCCATCAAATTTTTTGCGACGATCACGAAACATCGTAAAAGGGTTTTTTTTCACTGCTGTTTAATGTTATTTACTATCCAAAGATTAAATAACCTGTCTCAAAAAAATATTTTGATATGTTTCTTCAATCATTCGATAAATATAATAAAATCAAATCAAATATCAAGATATGTGACATAAATAGTTTAACTATATCCTAAACAAACCAAACATAACTCAATCATCATCCACTGTTCAACGTCATATAATCAAATAGGTAAAGAACATCTCAATTATATAGTTCAACAACCTCCACATAACTCAATCATCTAATAAGTAAGTTGTAAAACTTGACAAACAACCTGCAAGAATAAATTTCTAACCAAGATTATAATCAATAAGTAACATAATGTATTTTAAAATAAATTGTTTAATTTCATTTATATGCCTATTTGTTCTCGTGGTTTAAATCACAATCTGTGAGGTTGTTTGTTCCATGACTGTCATATTGGAAACGACTATGATGTCCACTTGAAGCATTTGGGACCTATTTATAAAAAAGACATGAAATATAAGTTAAAAATATGAGTCAATAGAAATTACATTTTTAACTTTAAAATTAAGTAAATACTGGTCTTGTAACTCGCCGCTCTGCAAATTCTGGAAACCTCTCCTACAGGAAGGAAACGACTTCATCATACATCATTTTCATGTTGTTATGATCTTGCTTCAAGTTGTTGTGTGCTTCATTCAAGTTTTTGTGTGCTTCCTTCAAGTTTTTGTGTTCTTGCTGCAAAGTACCCAACTCTTCCCTCAAGTTAATATCGGATGAGCTATTGCCTTGAACATAAATCGAAGATGGACCAAAACCATATGCCCGGGCATAACCACGATGATCAGGTCCTATTACATTGCCAAACACTTCTTCTCTCACTTGTTAAGTTTGCCTGTCTTGTGGAAATTGAGACAAACCTTCATTAAATTGACTCTGCAACATAATGAAAAGAAATAACAACTTAATAAAGATAATGTATTAAGCAAAAATTAATTTACAGATAGTGGATGAATAAATAAGTTCAAAAGATAAAAGAACTTATAATTATTTCTGCACTTTCATCATCACCTACTTCCCATTATTTTTTGTTCTTGTCTTGACGAAGAAACTAATACGATCAGTTTGCTCTCCATTTCTTATCATCTAAACAAAAAAATAACAGAACTAGAATAATACAACAACTAAAGAGATATAAGTAGATCTTAATTACCAACAAGTAAGAAGCGTATAACCAAACAAATGTAACTTACCTCTTCTCATTTCTGGATAAATGACGTGCGGCCTGTTCGATGAAGTGCAACTTGGTGTGCTCGATTTACCTTATTCTTCTCTGTAGCTTCCTATAATATAAACAATGTTAACAACAATTATATTATACGACTTACAATATAAATACAAAAAAATGAAGTCTACATTTTTTTAATTATGTTAGGCACATACTTTGGCCTGTTCTGTTCCCCAATAAGCTACAAGAAGAGGCCACTAATTTGGCTGAACTCTAGGAGGAGTAAATTGTAGTCGGTCCTCATCCGTATCATATTTTTGGTAGTACTCCCTCTTTACATGAGCTTTCCAATCCCGCCAAAGGTTTCCAATATGTTGTAAACAATAGGGTCTAAACTCATCAGGAACATCTGTATTATCCTGCAAAATGTTGTTGCAATAGATTAATGGAGGTACAAATACATATACATATAACCTATGAATTTATTAAAAATAAATTACCTTCACTTCTTTCCAAATGGCATCTAAAAGATGTGATGGCATATTTTGCCACCGAGGACAAGTGAATGGAGCCATGTTGCCATTTTTGGCTATGATTCCAAGTTGGGTCGTTAATTTATCTTTGTTTGTGCTTATTGGTTGCCATTGAGAGTTAAACTAAATATGCAACCTCTGGCCTGTACCCCACTCACGAATAGTACGAGCGACTCCACGTCCTTTAACGACACTTGATGTACCACCCGTATCTATAAAAAAACAACAACAAATGTTGAAACAACCTTAAATTTAAAAAAAAAATAAAAATAAACATGTATATACCTTCATTATTCGTTTGAGTTTTAGAAGATGTTGCCGACTGTCGTCGAGCTTCTACTTCCCATTGTATTATACTCTCCATAGAGGTGTCTCTTGGTCTTTCAACGGCATAGTTACCTATTCAAAAAACATTCACAGTCAAAGAAAGCTAATATATTTTTTTAAGTTCCATTATATTTAACATATGCATGTAATAAAGAATTACAATCCATACAAGTTCAATTGAACAAACTATATATTTCATTCATAAAAAGTAATAGGTACACATAGACGAGGGGAAATCAGATAATTGGACAAAAGAAGAATGTTCCCAAAATACAAGCAAGATAAAGAATCACATAATCAATAAGAACATGTGAAACAAAGTACTATCAATCAACATCATCCATCTGATCACCATTATCTTCACGATTGATGGTCACTGTTGTTCCCTTAACTCCTTGCCTAACCCATTGAACATCTTCCTCACGAAAATAACCTCTTTCATCTAGTTCTTGTTGTGTATATAGCTCAACTTGTGGCACCATGTTCCCAATAGATGAATTTTTGGAATTGAGATCAAATGTATCTCTTGTTGACATTTTAAGAACAACATGCCAATCTTCATCTATAGGATCTTGGATATAGCAAACTTGCTCCGCTCAAATGAAAGGTCATCATCAATACCGTTATCTTTGTATAACAGATGATTAAAATTAACCATTGTGAAGTCAAACTCATCACACTTCTTTCCAGTCTGATTATCAACCTAATTACACTTGAACAAGATGAAAGTCATGTCATTGACATATCGAATTTGAATTATATCTGTTAACACTCCAAGAAATGTTACATTGCCGGAAAGAGGGTTTTGATCTCGTGCACTAACATAACTCATGGTAGCGGCCCTCAAAATAACACCACATTGTTGCGTGCTTTTGTGTTTATCTACATCCTTGGTACGAAATTTGAAGCCATTAACAACATAATATTTATTACTACGTGCACCCCATTTAGGGCCGTTAGCTAAATGAATGATTTCCTTAGACAATGATACATTTGAGGTCTCTTGTAAGGAGTGAACCTATGGAAACACATATAGTTAGCAACAAAAATCTCTATAGCAACAAAATAGTAACAAATTTCTAGCACTTACATGATCTCGAAACCATTCGTGGAATTTTCTGTTATGCTCTTTTTGAATTTCATGAATATAAGAATGTGGCATTTCATTATGAATTTCATTAAGATGCTTTCTGTGCGAGAAGACATTGAAAGATATCAAAAAGAGATAAAAGTACATTTACTTAGTTGTATAGCAAAAAGAACTGAGGTAACGAAAGAAAATTATGGATATCTTACTCTCGAAATGGATCAATAGAAGTTGTATTGACTAGCACATATCATGTGCTTGAACCTAAGAGATATGATCAAGTTCGAATTGCTCTCCTTCATCAAAGGTACCATCTTTATTCCAAGGTCCTCGATTGAGTTTAGTTTTCACTTCATCGAGATATCTTGAACAAAAGTTTGTGCACTCATCCATTAGGTATCCTTTAGCAATAGAAGCCTCAAGATGTGCACGATTACGCAAATATCTCTTCAGATTTAGCAAATACCTAGATAACCCATGAAATTTATAAATACCAATCAATTCATTTAGAATTTATGAAAATTAAAAGACATTAACATGGTAGTTCATAGTACCTTTCAATTGGATACATCTATCTAAATTGAACTGGTCCCGCTAAAGATGCCTCCTGGGAAGATGAACAGGCAAATGCTTCATAATATCAAAGAATGAAGGTGGGAAGATTTTCTCAAGATGACATAATGTAAGCACCACTATATCTTAAATATTATTTAAATCTTCTTCAGTGTTCACTTTTGAGCATAATTGCTTAAAAAAGTTTGCCAACTCAATCAAAGTGGCAAAAACATTTTTCGGTAATGCTCTTCGAGCAGCAAGAGGAAGCAGTTGTTGTAACAATATATGATTGTCATGACTTTTCAAACCTGAAATGCTTCGCTCTTTCATGTGAACACGACGAGAGATATTTGATACATAACCATCTGGCAACTTCCCTTTTTTCAACACCCTAAGAAAGATGTCTTTATTCTCTTTTGTCATTGAGAAACATGCAGGAGGTAAATATAATTTGTTAGCCCCCAATTCTTGAGGATACAATGCTTTTCTAATTTTTCATATCCTTTAAATCATAATGAGCCTTCAAATTATCTTTTGATCTCCTAGGATCCCCCAACAATGTCCATAGTATATTGTCACAGACATTCTTCTCAATATGCATGACATCAAGATTATGTCTAATCAAGTTATGCTTCCAATATGGTAGTTCAAAGAAAATACTTTTCTTCTTCCAGATGTTTGCATGATTTTGGGGATTATTCATTCTCCGTTGAAGATCTTCTATCTTATATTCAGTTAGTGTATCTTGTACTTATTGTTTTATATCAAAACCAGATAATCGAGATGGAGCAGGTCCCATATCAGCTCTACCATTGAAGGAAATCCTATCCTTTCGAAATCTATGAATAGTAGGTAAATATCGTCGATGACCCATATAACAAAATTTTCCACTATGAGACAACCATTTGGAAACCGTATTTCCTAAACAACAAGGACATGCTTTCTCCCCTTTTGTACTCTTGCCCGATAGATTCGCATATGCCGAAAAGTCATTGATAGTCCACAACAATGCTGCATGTAGCTTGAACATTTGTTGAAACAATGCATCATAGGTTAGTACACCTTCACTCCATAATTCTTTCAATTCCTTAATCAATGGTTGCATATAGACATTTATTTTATTCCCAGGACCTTTGGGACCATCAATCAGTACAGACAATATGAAAAAACTTTCTTTCATACATAGCCAAGGAGGTAAGTTATATGGCATTAACACGATAGGCCATGTACTATGTGGAATTCCAATATATATATATATATATATAATAAATTTTAGAAAATATGACTAAGGGTAATTGAGTAATTTTATGAGAATTGGGTTAGATAATAGAAGTGGGCTTGTGTTGGAATTGGTAAGGGTGAATTGGGCTTGAATTTGAAATTGTTGGACTTAGGCGCATTGAGTCAAGGCCTTATGTATATAAGAGATGGGGTTTTCTATAATTAGAGAGAAGGAAAAAGAAAAGAAGAGAAGAGGAGAAGGAGTTCACATTCCAGGAAGAAAAGAAGAGAAAAAGAAGAAGAGAAAGGAAAGGAAGGAGAAGAGAGACAAAAATTTCAAGAAGTTTAGCTTGGAAAAACAAGTAGGAGATTCTAACACTATACTTACTTCATATTATGTGTTTTGTAGTTGAATTGATATTGTTGTTATGTATGTGACATGTTTTGACTTGAATTCTTGGTTGCTTGGATGATGAATTATGAGTGAAGTTACTTATTGCAAATTGTTTGTTGTGATTGCATGAAGAATTATGTGTGAGTTGAAGTGTTGATAAAGTGGAGTAGAGATGATTTTGTGAGAAGTGTAATTCATGTAACTGTCTTGTGTTGATTGAGTTGATGCGTTTTTTTGGATTGAGAATTGTATGATTTCTCATTTGTTTTGGAAAATAGACGTATTGAGCTTTAATTAGCCGTTGGTTTCGTTGAATTTGGAGTTAAAACGGATTTTTCGTGAATTTTTGAAGTTGAAAGTTGAAATCTGAAAATGGTACATTTTAAACCAGCTCTGTAATTCGATTCTGGTGTTTCGCTCGACAGTGAACAGTGCATCGAGTGAACAATGTCGAGTTTCGAATGAACAGTATTTTCAGTGAACAATGTCGAGTAAACAGTGTTAAGTGATCAGTGCCGAGTGAACAGTATCGAGTGAACAGTATTTTCAGTGAACAGTATCGAAGAACAGTATCTAGTGAACAGTATTTTCAGTGAACAGTATCGAGAAACAGTGTCGAGCAAAATTTCAGAACCACCCCAAATTGACTGAATACTTCCCAAAAAGTCCTGGATTTTGCATAAAAATCATAATTTCTTGAGATTTATCATAGTGATGATATTGAAAGGCTGTTAATGTATGCATTGGACATTGGATGGCCCATTTTGTATACGGATCCAAGGAGAATGCGGATATTATATTCTAAGTGTTGGACCTTGGGTGGACCATTCTGTATACGAACTTAAGGGGAACACGAATATAATGATATGAAGTGTTGGACCTTGGGTGGACCGTTCTGTATACGGACCCAAGGGGAACACGAATATAATGATATGAAGTGTTGGACCTTGGGTGGACTGTTCTGTATACAGACCCAAGGGGAACACGAATATATTGATATGAGATGTTAGACATTGGGTGGACCATTCCGTATACGGATCCAAGGGGAACACGAATATTTCGATATGATGTGTCGGACCTTGGATAGGCCGTTCTGTATACGGATCCAAAGGGAATACGAACAGAAATTTCATATGTGAACGAACATAATAGTTTGATATATTATTATTGGATGTCTACTCCTGTGATTGAATATTTGTGGAATGTAAATAATTTCGTATAATGTTAGAACTTTCCTACTGGGCTTTAGGCTCACCCCCTCCCTCCACAGGTACACAGAAGGATGCTCATCCTAGAGATGTTCCAGAGCTTTCTTAGGGAGTCTGGAGTTAGTATGCATATAATTCTTGGGGACTGTTTTGATTCTCCTAGTATGTAATGGGAGATTTTGCTTGGTGACTATTAACTGATGTATTGATTTTGTCACCAGTGTATGAAAAATTAATTTTGAACAAATAGTCATAAGTTGTAATGAATTTTTGTTATGTATATAAAAAAAATATTATGAGATATGGATGACGTAATTTGTATTAAATTCTTATTCAATCACACCCTAAAATCTCTATATAAGAGATGTTAGGGCGTGACATACTATGTGCTATAGACATAGTCCTAAAAGGATTAAATCCATCAGCTGCCAAGCCAAGTCTCACGTTACGACAATCAGCAGCAAAATCTGGATTTCTTTCATTGAAAGTTCTCCAACAAAGACTATCAGCCGGATGCCTAAGAACACCATCTTTAATGTGATCTTCTGCATGCCATCGTATAACAGAAGCAATTTTTGAGGACATAAATAATCTTTTTAACCTAGAACTTAATGGAAACTATCTAACTTGCTTTGCAGCTATCTTCCCATGCGAATTTAATGCATCATTCAACTCATCAAAGTTTTTATAGCGAGACATTTGGCATATGCTACATCTATCCAAATTTGCAAACTCACCTCTAAACAACATACAATTGTTAGGACAAGCATCCCAAGTCTTGTACGTAAACCCCAAGTCAGTAGTTATCTTTTGTGCTTCATAATATGAAGAAGGAATTTTGACTTGATCAGGAAAGGCCTTCTTCAAAAGTTTTAGTAACTTTGTCACTGATTTGTCAGTCCATCCATGCAACATCTTTAGTTTCAAAAGTTGAACAGTAAATGAAAGGGAGGTAAAATTTTCACAACCCGGATACAAGGGACACTCTACCTGCTCAAGTAGCTTTAAATACGTTTCAGTTTCACTATCTAATGGACAACAACTACCTTCACCGAAGGCATTATTCAGAATCCCCATGGCCTCATGTATCATTCCAACCATATCATCACCCCTTGTAGAATCACAACCAACTTCAAAATATTGGTTAGGTTGGTCAGACTTTATAGGTGTATATTGTTCACCATGTAAGGTCCACCTCTTATACATTCTTAAAAACCCATTACATATTAAATGCTCCCTTGCTGTGTATCTATTCATAAGATATTGATTGTGACATTTCTTACATGGACATAATATTCTATTATCATTCACTAAATTGCCAGGGCAAAATTTAAAAATCCCTCCACCCCAGTGAAATATGCTCAACAACATCGGTTTGGTAAGTCAATCCAACTCTTATCCATGAGAATTTCCCTTAAAAGGAATAACAACAATGTTTATATCAATACAAATTTATTCATGCACAAGTAAATAAATATAATATGAAACCTAATTGCAAACATTTATCTAAAAGGTTGGTGGTCCTATCCCATTCAAGAATACATAAGTTTGTACTATAAACTGGTAGTCACAAATTGCTCCATCTTAACAAAAAATTCGGCAGCATTTCCATATAGTTCTCCAAGTACACATATATAAATAGTTGATTGAATGCATGTTTCATTTTAATTAGCCGTTGGTTTCGTTGAATTTAGAGTTAAAACGGATTTTTCGTGAATTTTTGAAGTTGAGAGTTGAAATCTGAAAATGGTACATTTTAAACCAGCTCTGTAATTCGATTCTGGTGTTTCGCTCGACAGTGAACAGTGCATCGAGTGAACAATGTCGAGTTTCGAATGAACAGTATTTTCAGTGAACAATGTCGAGTAAACAATGTTAAGTGATCAGTGTCGAGTGAACAGTATCGAGTGAACAGTATTTTTAGTGAACAGTATCGAAGAACAATATCTAGTGAACAGTATCGAGAAACAGTGTCGAGTGAACAGTGTCGAGCAAAATTTCAAAACCACCCCAAATTGACTGAATACTTCCCAAAAAGTCCTGGATTTTGCATAAAAATCATAATTTCTTGAGATTTATCATAGTGATGATATTGAAAGGCTGTTAATGTATGCATTGGACATTGGATGGACCATTTTGTATACGGATCCAAGGAGAATGCGGATATTATATTCTAAGTGTTAGACCTTGGGTGGACCGTTCTGTATACGAACTTAAGGGGAACACGAATATAATGATATGAAGTGTTGGACCTTGGGTGGACCGTTCTGTATACGGACCCAAGGGGAACACGAATATAATGATATGAAGTGTTGGACCTTGGGTGGACTGTTCTGTATACAGACCCAAGGGGAACACGAATATATTGATATGAGGTGTTAGACATTGGGTGGACCATTCCGTATACGGATCCAAGGGGAACACGAATATTTCGATATGATGTGTCGGACCTTGGATAGGCCGTTCTGTATACGGATCCAAAGGGAATACGAACAGAAATTTCATATGTGAACGAACATAATAGTTTGATATATTATTATTGGATGTCTACTCCTATGATTGAATATTTGTGGAATGTAAATAATTTCGTATAATATTAGAACTTTCCTACTGGGCTTTAGGCTCACCCCCTCCCTCCACAGGTACACAGAAGGATGCTCATCCTAGAGATGTTCCAGAGCTTTCTTAGGGAGTCTGGAGTTAGTATGCATATAATTCTTGGGGACTATTTTGATTCTCCTAGTATGTAATGGGAGATTTTGCTTGGTGACTATTAACTGATGTATTGATTTTGTCACCAGTGTATGAAAAATTAATTTTGAACAAATAGTCATAAGTTGTAATGAATTTTTGTTATGTATATAAAAAAAAAATTATGAGATATGGATGACGTAATTTGTATTAAATTCTTATTCAATCACACCCTAAAATCTCTATATAAGAGATGTTAGGGCGTGACATACTATGTGCTATAGACATAGTCCTAAAAGGATTAAATCCATCAGCTGCCAAGCCAAGTCTCACGTTACGACAATCAGCAGCAAAATCTGGATTTCTTTCATTGAAAGTTCTCTAACAAAGACTATCAGCCGGATGCCTAAGAACACCATCTTTAATGTGATCTTCTGCATGCCATCGTATAACAGAAGCAATTTTTGAGGACATAAATAATCTTTTTAACCTAGAACTTAATGGAAACTATCTAACTTGCTTTGCAGCTATCTTCCCATGCGAATTTAATGCATCATTCAACTCATCAAAGTTTTTATAGCGAGACATTTGGCATATGCTACATCTATCCAAATTTGCAAACTCACCTCTAAACAACATACAATTGTTAGGACAAGCATCCCAAGTCTTGTACGTAAACCCCAAGTCAGTAGTTATCTTTTGTGCTTTATAATATGAAGAAGGAATTTTGACTTGATCAGGAAAGGCCTTCTTCAAAAGTTCTAGTAACTTTGTCATTGATTTGTCGGTCCATCCGTGCAACATCTTCAGTTGCAAAAGTTGAACAGTAAATGAAAGGGAGGTAAAATTTTCACAACCCGGATACAAGGGACACTCTGCCTGCTCAAGTAGCTTTAAATACGTTTCAGTTTCACTATCTAATGAACAACTACTACCTTCACCAAAGGCATTATTCAGAATCCCCATGGCTTCATGTATCATTGCAACCATATCATCACCCCTTGTAGAATCACAACCAACCTCAAAATATTGGTTAGGTTGGTCAGACTTTATAGGTGTATATTGTTCACCACGTAAGGTCCACCTCTTATACGTTCTTAAAAACCCATTACATATTAAATGCTCCGTTGCTGTGTATCTATTCATAAGATATTGATTGTGACATTTCTTACATGGACATAATATTCTATTATCATTCACTAAATTGCCAGGGCAAAATTTAGAAATCCCTCCACCCCAGTGAAATATGCTCAACAACATCGATTTGGTAAGTCAATCCAACTCTTATCCATGAGAATTTCCCTTAAAAGTAATAACAACAATGTTTATATCAATACAAATTTATTCATGCACAAGTGAATAAATATAATATGAAACCTAATTGCAAACATTTATCTAAAAGGTTGGTGGTCCTATCCCATTCAAGAATACATAAGTTTGTACTATAAACTGGTAGTCACAAATTGCTCCATCTTAACAAAAAATTCGGCAGCATTTCCATATAGTTCTCCAAGTACACATATATATATAGTTGATTGAATGCATGTTTCATTTCGATGTTCGAAAATTAACACAAAACAGACAATCATCTATTATGTATTGAGAGAACATGAAGAAATGTAACCAAATTTTCTGATAAGATGGAACAAAACATGACCAAGTAATTTACAAAACAAACTTATGCATGCTTGAACTGTCCAAATCTGGACAATTCAAGAATCATTACTAGACATACACTATTCGTTGTCATCTTTCGATGAAAATGAAAAAAGATATGTCATATAATAATTCTTGAAAGGGGTCTAAGCTTATATGCATAAATAACAATTGAATATAACAATGTCAATAAACTTTTCAACGAACACAGGAAAGCATAATATTTATAACAAAGTATAGAAGCGGGATCCGTACTTTATGTGAAACCGCCGTTTGACTTTATTTGGTTTTAGTAGGCTTGTGTCTTTTTTAAAGGTTTAATGGGCTGTTGACCATTTTTAAAATTTAGTTCTAGAAGGCTAGTGTCTTTTTATATGGTGTAATGTACTGTTGTCTTTTTTTGTTTGTTTGTTTTAGTGGAATGGGTTGGTTTAGTTTATAAGTGAATGGGCTAGGTTAGTTTAATTAATTGTTGGTTTAATGGGCTGTTTTTATTTTTTTGGAATTAGTTGGGCCTAAATGCTTTTTTTGGGTTTAGTGGGCTACCGACTTTGCTTATGTTAGTGGAATGGGTTGATTTAGTTTATAAGTGAATGGGTTAGGTTAGTTTAATTATTTATTGGTTTAATGAGCTGTTTCTATTTTTTTGGAATTAGTTGGGCCTAAATTCTTTTTTTTGGGTTTAGTAGGCTGCCCAATTTGCTTATGTTAGTGAGATGGGTTGGTTTAGTTTATAAGTGAATGGGCTAGATAAGTTTAATTAATTGTTGGTTTAATGGGCTGTTTTTATTTTTTTGGAATTAGTTGGGCCTAAATGCTTTTTTTGGGTTTAGTGGGCTACCCATTTTGCTTATGTTAGTGAGATGGGTTGGTTTAGTTTATAAGTTAATGGGCTAGGTTAGTTTAATTATTTGTTGGTTTAATAGGCTGTTTCTATTTTTTTGGAATTAGTTAGGCCTAAATATTTTTTTTTTTTTTTGGTTTAGTGGGCTACCCAATTTACTTATGTTAGTGGGATGGGTTGATTTAATTTATAAGTGAATGGGCTAGGTTAGTTTAATTAATTGTTGGTTTAATGGGCTGTTTTTATTTTTTGGAATTAGTTGGACCTAAATGCTTTTTTTTGGGTTTAGTGGGCTACCCACTTTGCTTATGTTAGCGAGATGGGTTGGTTTAGTTTATAAGTGAATGGACTATGTTAGTTTAATTAATTGTTGGTTTAATGGGCATTATTAGGCCATCAATTTTTTGGGTTTAATGGGCTGTCGACCTTTTGTGGAATTAGTTGGGCCGTCATGCCTTCTTTTTTGGTTTAGTGGGCTGCCCACTTTGCTTATGCTAGTGGAATGGGTTAGGTTAGTTTATAAGTGAATGGACTATGTTAGTTTAATTAATTATTGATTTAATGGGCTGTTTTTATTTTTTTGGAATTAGTTGGGCCATCATGCCTTATTTTTGGGTTTAGTGGACTGCCCACTTTGCATAGGACAGAGAATGTGCAATCAACAAGCAGCAGTGAAAGAGTAACTATTTGGTATACTTATTCAAACATGATAATCAGTCACCAAACCTCTGTCTTCAGCTTGCTTCTTTTCAATTAATTAATCTTTTGGCAGGTTGATCCTGCAATTGGAATCTGACAACCCAGAGAAAGAATTAAAAGAAAAAGAATTAAAGTTGATGTATACAGCAAATAAAAACAGAATTTTTTTCAGCCTTTTTTAAGACTCTCAAAGACACACAAATAGCAGCAAAACAATGGACAAAAATACAGTTCAATCAGTGCAGACAGAGAGAAACAAATAGGAAAAATAGAAGATTAAATGTATGAACTGCAGTGCATTGTTTGCTACTGCCGTGAACTTCTTCGTTTTCAGGTCAGTCTTCTTTTATTTGCTTTTCACACTTGCTACATTGATTTAGGCTCATATTTATAAGCCAACAGCTACAACAACAGCCACACATTTTGGTTGATTTTAGTTCACACAAATAAAAGCAGTGGTGAACTTTAATTCACATACAATGGTGCACATAAAAAGTAGAAACTTAATGCATGTAAAGTAGACTCCACCAACATTAGTGCACATTATCATTAACGGTTATGTATTCTTGCCTGCACAAGGTTATGTATATATCAGACGATCCCTCTGTTTCAGACCTTTCATCATTTTAAAATATTATGTCTTTAAAATAATTTTAACTTAATATTTGTGTGTCCTTATTTCAGACCTTTCATCATTTTCATGATAAAATGAGTACATATCAATTCAGGATTGTTTCTTTGTTCAAAGCCACAATGAAATTACAGACAAAATTCAATTCAATGTATGAAGAGAAAGACACATTCGAACACAGCACATCATCACAAGTTTCGAGTTTTTCCATATTAACTAACGCGCTTAGTCTTGCTCCAACACCCCCTCTTCATCTCCAGGCATACACAAACGCACACAAATGTATACACAACCCAAAAGTATAGATGATTACATCAAGATAATGATAGAACTATGATTACATGAATCATGACAGAATCCACACTTACAAAAGCCACAGTCTATAAAGCATTTACAGAACTAAAATATAGCATATAGAGGGAGCAGACAACACAGACTCTATGCATATTCACTAAGGAATCTGACCATCAGTGATTTTTTCTAATCATGTATCATAACAGTAAGAGAAAATTGTCACGATTTCCTTTCAAGACTTTCTTAGTAGTTAATCTAAATCCCTAGGCCTGAGAACATTCTCCATAATAGTATTAGCATAGGACAAAGAATGTGCAATCAACAAGCAGCAGTGAAGAAGTAACTATTTGGTATACTTATTCAGACCTGATAATTAGTCACCAAACCTCTGTCTTCAACTTACTTCTTTTCAATTAATTAATCTGTTGGCAGGTTGATCCAGTAATTGGAATCTGACAACCTAGAGAAAGAATTAAAAGAAAAAGAATTAAAGTTGATGTATCCAACAAATAAAAATAGAATTTTTTTCAGCCTTTTTTAAGACTCTCAAAGACACACAAATAGCAGCAAAACAATGGATAGAAATACAGTTTAATCAGTGCAGACAGAGAGAAACAAATAGGAAAAATAGAAGATTAAATGTATGAACTGTAGTGCATTGTTTGCTACTGCTGTGAACTTCTTCATTTTCAGTTCAGTCTTCTTTTATTTGCTTTTCACACTTGTTACATTGATTAACCACACTTGCTTAATTCAAAAAACAATGGACTATTGATAATGAAAAATAGATTAGATGGCTTTAACGAAGACCTGGGCACACAAAAAAGTGCATTAAGTGTAGTTGCAAAACAAGCTATCATATACACACAAAGTATGCAACTGATATGAAACACTGTTAGAACCAACAAGTTATGGTTATGGTTATGATTAATTAGATGAAAGAGAAAGTAAGTGTTTGTGTATCATAATATTGTTAGATAGGCAAGCAGATGATATGGTACATTTGTCTCCTTTAAGTTTTTTGAAGCCTTGAATTTCGTATAAAACATAAAAATTTCTCAATTTTATTTAATTATTTTTAAAACAATTAGCAACAAATTTTATGTTGGTTTTTCAGTTTCTTAAAGTGAACCGTACAAACCATAGGCAACAATGACTTGCATGCGCATTACTTCAACAATTATCCATTAAATGCAAGTATATAGTTAAGTTAAATTTCATCTTGTCAAGTTCTATGGCGGCTTTAAAGTGACACTAGAAGTTTTGAAGTTTCAGTCTGTTAGTGAACTGCAAAATGTCATAGTTTTTTGTGTTTTGAAATTGTGCAAAAGATTAGGTAACAGCAGATCTATCATACAATTATAAGTACAAAAAACAATGGAACCATTGTGTTGGATGATGATATTAACAAAATGAGAAGGAAGATGGAAAAACACATACCCAATCAAAAGCACAAATTTCCATCAATGTTTTCAAGCAAAAGTTCAAAAATAAAATGCAATGCAACTTCATGAATCCATCTAACACTATCTAAATGACGGAAATATAACTAATCAGACAAAAGGCTCAACAAAATCATATAATTTAAGAAAAATTGAGTTGGTCTATCCAAATCACCTCTATTTCTGGAGATGATAAATTGATGTTGAAGATCTAATAATTTTCAATTAAATTATCAACAAAATCCAAAATCAATACTGCCTAGACAATTGAGGATCTTTGGTGTCCCAATTAAAATTTTGACTTGCGAAGCATCAACTTCTACATATAGGTCCAGACAATGTCTATTGTTGTTAAAGCATCATAATCAATACTGAAGGGAAGAGAGATGTTTATTAGACAAATTGCATGAACTAGACCAAGCAGATAGATGTTGAATAATACAACAGTATTCAATAGGCATTTGCAAGCATTTATAGACACATAAAAGAAAAAGAATATCATCTTAATGTTAGATCACAATAATCATTTATTGAATATCAAGTTAATGAAAGATTTGTCACATCCCCGTTTTGTGGAAAATGGTGGGTATAGCTTGATATGCTTTATTGTAAGCATGAACAACAATTTAAACAATTCCAACACAAAGATTTTGAATTGAAATATTATATTTTAGCAACTAAAGTGATTTTCTTGAAAACCATGCTTTAATATATAGTTGATATTCAATATACTAATTTTATAATTACAATAAGAAGAAGAAGAAGATGGATAGCTTCTTTAATATTAGGTTTTGGCTGGCAAAATCATGCCTTATAAATATATATATCCAACTTCAAATAAAATGCCACAGCGGGTTAATTCATATAATTACAGTTAGCTGTAGGTTGAAATAAGAGAAAGATTGCAGTCCTAAATGCCACAGCGGGTTAATTCATGTAATTACAGTTAACTGGCAATTAGAAGCAACATATTCATACATATCATCGCAATGCAAGATAAGATCACAGCACACAAAGAGAAGAGCAACCATTAATATTTTAAAAGATAATAGACACAGTAATTGCCAACAAGAAGCAGAACAACATGATGATGGCGGACGTGACTACAAAGTCCTAAAAATGCAGAGGTATAATGCGTATAAGATTAAAATAACACACAAGATGCAGACAGTCAATTACTCCATGTAAAAATCACCCACTTATTACTATCTTAACTAGTCTTGAAATACCAAAATTTTAAGGATCACACAACTAAGGATAATTTTCTACACTCAATCCTTGAACACAACCCATTTGACAAGTCAAAAGGAATTTAAAATAGAATCACCAGTCTAATGAAATATGGTGTGAAATATGCAAGCATGAGCATGCAGTATCTTGGTATCCAAAGCTGAAAAAAAAATTCTCTTACAATTTTCCAATTTCATAGCATCTTATAGGTGTGTCAACATTAACAGAGTGGCTATGATCACGAAATGCCAAGCCATACTCAAACATAATGCAGTGATACCTGTAACCTCGCATCAACTCTTTTGTCCATTCAAAAATTATGCCTTCAGAAATTTTGGTCATCAAATTTTAATTCAAATAGTGAATTATTAGCAACTGATTGTATAAAGTAAGCATCCTCAAAAAAATATGCACAAAAGGATCGTGTGAATATAAACCCAACCAACTTGACTGCTTTATTGGGGAGCTTGCTTTTAACATATATCAGAGAAATTTCAAAAAAGGGTAGGCAGAGTCCCTCATTTATAAGGGTTTAAAGAAAAGTTCTTGACAATAATTATATTAAAGATTGAACATTAAAATTGAATGAATAAATTTCCAAAAAAAAGATTTATTATGGAATATTTCTATTTTGAAATTAGATGAAAAACCATTTGAGATGAAAACTGATTCCCTGGCCCAAAAAAAAAAAACAAAAAGGGCAGGTTTTGTATTTCTCAAGCACCATCAAAGTCAGGACATAGCAAAAACTTAAGTCAAGAATAGATTGTATTCACTAGTTTGCAGATCAGTATAAAGGTGTAAAGATAGCCTCACTGGACCATCTTTCATTCTGGAGCAATTATTCAAAACTTAAAAGTAGCTGTAGGTAAAGTTAATTACATGTCTGAGCGTATAAGATATTCATTAAAACCTAACATAAAAGCAAGCTCCGTACCCTCTAATGAGTGGTTGAAGCACAAAGCTAGTATCATATATAACAATTTTCCATAGAAAATAATAATAATACACAAAACCTGCAAAACTCATACAGACTCATATGATATGCATATAACATGAGTTCAAAACAACTATAAATGGCGGACTAGGAACAACCCCAGCAACCCAAATCCTTAAGGATAACTAAAGTTTATCCTCTGCATGAGATTTATCACTTTATGCAAGGCAACAGTGAAAAATTTACCATGGCAAACAATGAAAGGAATTGTTACAACCAAGAAATTAGAGGCACATGGGTAGAATGAATTTTTAATAGTGTGCTGCAAATGTTCACTCACGAAAAATAAATTAAAAATTTGAAATTTAGAGTAACGAAATGTTTGTGCCCTAAACTCATCCAGAAACTAACATGCTTAAAAGGCTGAAAAACCAAATAGATTAAGGAGGAAAAAAAGGGCCGAGTATCTACCTGAAAATGTACAATTGTCAATTTGACAATCCTTGTGTTGAACTGGAAGTCATAGAAAGTCTTTCCTTTCTCTATTTCCAAGCACTTCTGTGAAGAGAACACGTTTAGCAACAATTCTAAAAGAGATTGGTGTTCCAATTTCCACCACAATCAATCGTTTCGGATACTATTGAGATTGTCTTTATAATTTCTTACAAAAATTTTCATTTTCTTGCCACCCCATTAATTGAGTTTCATTCTTCCAAGTGTAGTCAACTATCAAGGATAGGCTGCATCAACAGAATCAGCCCAATTAAATATTGTTATATTTTATTGATAAAAATCTCTTATATCCATGGACTTGATTAAAATAGTTTTTCGTTATCTTCCAGAGACTGAACATCAAGGATTATTCCTTACATCTAGAATATGTCGTCAAATAAATATATATATCAAACTTGCCATTTTATCTCCACATCTTGGAATGTTAAGAAAAAAATGCCATTTTATTTGAAGTTTCCAGCTTAGATAACATCAATTTCGAATTATAACAACAACAACAATAATAAACAAGCAAAGATTAGAGAGAAAATTAGTGCACCTTATCTTCTGTTATCACTGGAATGACGAGTAGAGTAGACGAAGACTTGAAGAGTAAAGCAAGCAAGCAAGTAGACAAGAGAAACTGAAGCTGTGAGGCAAAATCGGTTGCGAAGCAAGGAGAACCGATTAGAATCGATTGGGCAAAATGCGAGATGATGCGAGAAAATGATAGGCAGACTCGATTGGGTATTGTAATGGGGGGGATTTGAGAGAAAATTCGAGAGGGAAATTGAGAGAATGAGAGGGAAATTGAGAGAATAGGCGGGATTAGGGCAAAATAATTTGGGTTTTTTTGGCCATTTATACGGCGGTTTTCAAACCGACGTAAATAGTTATGCGTATCAGTGTTTGAGGCGGTTTTTAAAAACCGTCATAAAAGGCCACCGTATATCCCCCTCTTGCTTGTAGTGTATTACCCGAATTTACTGGGAAAAATTTTTAGCACAACTTGTTAGGTCGACCAGGACCTTTACTTTTTTTCTCTATTTAAGGTGCTAGAGTAATCATGGGTATATGATGCCTAAACTTAAAAGACGAACTGGTGCCCGATATACTATTACCCAAATTCACTAGAAAAGGTGATTCAGTGCCTGAGGTACTGTTACCAAATTCACCAGGAAATATTTTTAGCACGACATGATGGGTCAACCAAGATATTGGTTTATTTCTCTATTAGAAATGTTGAAGCAGCCACAGGTCATGTGATGCCTAGGATGTAACCGTCATATATTTTTGCCATTGTAAGATTTGTCTAAGGTAAATTTACCTTCTATTTGAATAATTCGCCATATGAGGTTTTTCATGTCATGTATCTAGCCGACCAGGACCATTATATATGATCACCACTTGAAGTGCTAATATGATGGATAAGCATTTGGTGTCTAACATATAGCTCCCTTATATTTTAAAAATTCACCATCACCATGAGGGATATTTACTCCAATGGATACGGTCAACCAAGGCCTCTATTTGTTATCTCTATTTGTAATGCTGGCGCAATCATAGGGCATCTGATGCCTAAGGTATAATTGCCTTATGTTCTTACCACTCTATTATTTATCTAGGGTGAAGCTACTTTATATATGAATAGCTCGCCATATGAGACTTTCTGTGTAATGCATCTAGTCGACTAAGGCCGTTATATGTGACCACCACCTAAAATGTTAGCATAATGGATCGTCATTTGGTGCCTACAGTGCAACTATTCAATATGTGAATAAGTTGTTGGGAAAGATATTTAAGTTGGTGCGCTTGGTCGATGAAAATCCCTATATTCAATATCTCCGTTTAAGATGGCAACTTAATTAATAGGCCCACAACATCTAAGGTCTATGAAGGCTACACATTCCACTCGATATTGTTAAGCACCATAGCCTCCACAACAGACATTAGCATCTTCATCAACCTTTTCAAGTGGAAGAAACAATCATAAAAGACATAGTCAAATGAGGAGGGACGAGACAAATACAAGTCTTTGTCATCAATTAATGAGAAGAAAGAAATACCAAGCCCTCCATACATTTAATGGTATTAGGTTGGATTTTGTGAAAGCTCCACATATGAAGACTTCATCTAAATCCTGGTTGACTAGAAGGATTTTAAGAATAGTGTGTTTGTGCTACTTGTTCATGCCTTGCAACCAGTTTCATCTTTTTCTCCAAAAGTCACTTCAACAATTAATGGAAGCTTTGTGTTGGAATTAGAAGGTCCAATGCGGGTTTGATTGACAAGCCAAAGGGTGAAGCTAAATCACCTGTACTCTAGTAGATTCAAAGATGTCGACGAATTCTTCTCCATTTATATTGAGCAACGCAATGACAAATTCACTTACAATCTTGTTCTCCTTGCTAAAGAGAAGTTAACACAAAAAGGCAAAGTGAGCATTGTCAAGCAAATCGTGAGAGTTACTTGTATTTGAATCGACTTTGAAGAAAAAAACACAATCAAGAATGTGGTACTAATGCATATAGAGTATTGCTTAATGTATTCTTCAAATAGTCAAGTCCCAAGCCAAATGCTAATGCTTTGACTTGGAACTTAGGGGGCTAGCTGTTGGATGAAAAATTAGGATAAACAATGGGATCAATTTTTCAAGCCACATTACCAAGGCGTACAATTTTTCCTTGTACTTTAATTGGAATAACTGTGTCTTTTATCCTGCATGGCAACATAACTCTTGGGTTGGTGGATCCTTCATTATTGGTTCGGTCGAGAGGACTTCGTCATTACTCCTATTAATGAGAATTCCTGGTTGACTAGATAACTACATAACAAGCGTCTTGTTTGATCAATGAAGGATACGACTTCCAATTTCACCTTCAAAGATATTGCATGGCACAAGTTACTAAATCAGAGCCGTCAATGTCAGAAGAAGTATTTAATAAGAACTGCTCCCCTTGAGTTCAATGATTATTTGCCAAGTTTAATAAAATTTAATAAAATATTAGAGGCACTGGATTCCATAGAGGCCTCTCTCCAGGTGGCTCCATGGCTCCAAGTGTCACTGTCAACTCCCTTGCATGCAGCATGGGGTCAACCAAGCTCCATGCATCTCGCCACCTATCAATCATGTTGCATGCACCTCGCCCACCTGTCAACCATGTTGCATGCACCTCACCACCTGTCAACCATATGGCATGCATCTCGCCACCTGTAAGCAAACTCTCCTATCAATATAGTCTTTGGCTGCAAATCAGGGTTTGAAAATAATTTCTCTCTCTAGAAACCCCTCTCTCTCTACCTTGTCTCCCCCTGGTCGACTGACACATCCAAAAAAAGGATTATCTCCCAAGTATAGGAGTGTCAAAGTAATAAACCCGGTGAGACCGGGGTCGATCCACGAGGATGGGGATTTAAGTGCTACAAATTATAAGCTAAGCAAATATGATATGGATAATTCAAAGAGATGACAAGATAATATCAACAATATGAATAGAGAACAAGTTCTTAAACAATAAACGAGAATAACACAAGAGAAATTAACACAATAACAATGAAAGCTAAGGTTAGGGGATCCGCCCTTGATATTTCAAATAAGGATAAACGACCCATTTTAGTTATATGAATTATATTTGCTTCGTTACCAATATTTATACCTCTACTTGTAAATCGGTTCAAGCATCCAATGTACCAATCACCATATGTCTACAACAAATCAAGGTTCCTAACTAGATTCATGTCAGTAAAGAAGAACCATATGACATCTAGAAAGGATCCAAGCATTTGATGTGCCAAGGATTGTCAACAATAGATCAAGACCTCCACTTTACGAGTGGTGTCAAGATTGATTAAGAAAATAAATATAAATCATATAAAATAAACAAAACAAGATTACGATTATTAAGCACATACCAAGAGTTAGAGAATCCTTATTCTCATATCAAGGGTTTCACCCTTTCACCTTAGCAAAAGAGAAATTAGCAAGACATTATAAGAGAAAGAAAACAAATTATAAGAAAAATGAAATTCATTAATAACATAGAAATACAAGAGAGAAAAATAATACAAGATCCCAGCAAGGCCAAGATGATCCATCCAAGGCCAAGATGCCCCAAATGGTCACAAGGCACAGGGGCAAACTTGTCAAATTACAAGGGCACAATTGTCAAATATTAGTTGCAAAAATCTTTGACAATTGGGATCATTAGGAGCACCGAATTTGACCACCGATTTTGACATTAAATTATTGAGAATTTTAATCACATGTCTTCATGAAAGTCATAGATATTTCTCTCAGCTTTCTAGAACATCTTAATTCATACAATTTGGATACGTATTCTGAGAGATATGGTAAATATACTGAGGCATAGTCAGGCTGGGCCGAAACTACAGATAGATTCACTTCAAGCCCATTTTTGGTCCAATAAGAGCCCAAATTTGATGAAGCTTTTGAAATGAAATCTTGTAGATAATTTAATCAGCTTTCCAAAACATTAAGATTTGCACCATTCTGATCTATAAATAGAACGTTATGCCCATTTTACCGAACCTGCAACAAAACCAAAATTTAGAGAAAGTAATTCCAAAGATGTAAATGCTACAAATATACTTAAGTTGAGGAATTTAATGACACTATTAATGCAATATGATGAATTAAACTCTTATTAAACATACATATTTAAGTGTTCATCATCGACCAAAAATTTTAACTCTATAGTTAATCTCTGACTTGAGCGTCGGAGGATTATCGCCGGCAACACCGGCGCCTCTGACCCTTTATTTTTTATTTGTGTGCAGATCATTTAAGCCACTGGAGCCTTGGTTGATCAAAACATAACAGCCATCTTGACGGACACGTGACCCAAAATTTTCTACTTTCCCCTCTTTCTCCACACACTCCATCATTGGCTTCTGGCTAAGTTAGGTCCTTCACAACAAATACAAATTTTACTGCTAAGCTAGAGGTTGACCGATTTTCAGCATCAACAACTGCTTTGATATCTTACCAAATAAATGGTCTAAGTCTGGGATGAAAAATTTATTATCTTGTGAGAGTTTGGTTATACTTAAAATTGTGCTAATGTTTCTCTGCCAAGCTGGTTTTTTTCCGTATTATTGGAATTTTATGCCTATGATACATGTTATTTTTCAGGATCACCCCCTTAAGAGAGCCACCCACACCAAATATTGTTATTATAAGAACTGCCTTGCTCCAAACAAAGTTCAGATTTTACTTTCAGATCTAATGCTCTCTGCCTCATCTCCTCTCCTTCTTCAACCATCAGCCTTTTAATAGCTCTTTCTTGCTCCCCTATTTCCAAATCATTCTCTGACTCTACCCAGCTCTCTATACTACGTTGACATACCTCGCATGTACCTTTTGATCTGTGAAATATGGTCTACAAACCATTGGAAACCCCCCCCCCCCCCCCCCCCCTCACACTTATTCTTTCAACGGTTTGAGTTCCAACCACAATATGTCCAGAACCCTCCCACTGCACTATGTGCTAACACCTACTTTTTTTGTGCCCATTTCACTATGTAACCTCTTTCTCTGATGCTTACTTTGAAACCCTTCGATAAACAATCAGTAGATTCTGAGTCATGAACTGAACCAGTCCTAATCACCTGCAAGAAAGGTTGCTTGCTCTTGGCTAGGCCCCAAGCTATATCTGCTAGCTCTTTCTTATCTACACTTTCTTCCTTGAAATTGGTAATATTTTTTGTTTGACTAGAATGGTTAGACTACCTTGATGTGTATATCAGAAGTTCATTATGCTATATTATTTCAAGATTTCGCATACTTCTATCTGTAAATTTTGGCATTTATTTTTTGCAAAAAATACTTACTATCATTCCATGTCCCAATTAGTGGTGAGGCCATGGATATGATAGGTCATGACGAGGAAAACCACTATAAAAGCATGGAACAACGTCTGCACAACTTTTGACACTTGATTGTATAAAACTTTTGGTTGTTGATAAATGAAAGAAATGCTTTTGATATATGTTTAATGTTAGCCTTTTAGAGATCCTATTGCATAGGCATTATCCCTCACTCTGTTAGAGGTTGAGGTTGAGGGTGGTGATTGTTGCTTTTGCCAAGTGTCAAAGTGTTAGAGCCTAATGTTGCAATTCTTTGATGTGGTCCATTGAGAGGTGATTCAAAGACTAACATTAGTCAAAATTGCAATCAGATATACATACTTCAACTAGTGTATGTATATTCTACCTTCAGCACTGTTTTGGTTTTTCATGTCTTGGGATTTAGCGGAGGCAAGGTAGATACAAATAAGACATCTTTTCTTTTCTTATCTCTTTTTTTTATATATATTTGTTTGATGAAAGTGCAAAATGAAATAAATCAGACGAATTCCCATTGATTTCTTTAAACATGATATCAACTACTTCTGACAACTTCATCTTCTTTTAATCTTTTCTTTCTACTATTTTTTTTCTAATAGTTTGGTTGTTTACATACTTGTAACACATGATGACAAAATTGATGGCCGGTGATGTTAGAAAAATATTTGTTGCTCTTGATGTGGGATTTCTTCGTCCCTCATCTGATGATTCCTTATCCACCAAGGTCTCTGAGGCCTTGCTCTTTTAACCTTCTCTTTTTTTTCGCTCTTTTAGATGGTGTTTTACCCATTTCATCAAAATATAGTTTTATGTTAAAAAAAAACCAACCTTTTATCCTTGTTTCGAAAAAATTTAATTTCAACAGAATGTGTGTTGCCTGGTTAATTTACATGTCATAAAAAATTTTCATGTGGACTCTGTTAAAGGACTAAAATGCTTTAACTGAAGGAAACCCTGATATTTGAAGTTTGTTTTCCTGGATACATTATTATTCTTATTCTATAAACAACATTGGTAACTTTCAAATAAATTTTACAAATTTCCCATAAATTCTAAGTTTCATTTGCTCTAATTTAAGTGCTCCTTAAATGTAAAACCCAACTGCAGAAAATCAATGCGATAACAACCACAAAAAGGAGTAAAAACACGAAACGTAAAAGATAAAAATGTGAAATAAAGGAGATTCCCTCAAGTCAATGAAGTCTCTGTCAAAGCTTATTTGGTAGAATCCTAAGAAAAGGAAAAAAACTGAAAAATCTAATGATGAAAGTAATTATGAACTTGATGAAACTGATTCTAAATAGATTGCTTTTCTAACAAAGAATTATGTCAAGTTCATGAAAAAGAATTTCAGGAAAAAAGAATCAAGGAAAGCCATCAAACTCAAATGAACACAAGTTCAGGAAATTCAACAAGGAGAATGACAAGAAGAAATTGAAGCAACCTAATAAGAGAGGACAGATTCAGTATTATGAATGTTCCAGTTATGGGCATATACAATCTGAATGTGCTAATCTCAAGAAGAAAAATAAAGGCTTGATAGCTACTTAGAGCGATAAATCAGAATCTGATTCGGATGATCAAGAATGCATGAATAATTTTGTTGCATGCACAGCATCAGCAGCCGATAAAGGGAAAGCTATTATGACTGACATAATAGAATAATGCAGAATCAATTTTGATCATTTAGATGATAAAGATGGTCCAGAATACTATGAAAAGTTGTAAGAGACTTATAATGCACTCTATGGTGAATGGTTGAATCAGAAGGAAGAAATCAAAACTTTGAAGAAGGAGATTGAAGTTTTGAAATGTGAAAAATCATATGCTGAAAACTGTATCATAGAACTAGAGATTGTTTTGACAGACAAAATAGCACATATTGAGAAAATCAAAATAGAACTAATTAAAAGTAAAAGATGTGTTGATCAACTCATAATCGGGTCAGTTAAACTTGATCAGGTCTTGAGTTTTGGAAGAGACAACTCTAACAAACATGGATTGGGATTCACGGAAGGTAATGTTGCATCCCCATCAATAACAGTGTTTGTAAAAGCTTCAACATCAGGTAAAAATTCTAAACCTAACTCAATAAGATCAAGTCCAAGTTCAAAAAGCAATGAAACATTTGTTTCTCCTTTGAGTTCTTTCAAATCCAGTCCTAAAAAGTAAGAAAATTCATTCAAGTTTATTATTTTTGTGGTAAAAAGGGACATATTAGGCCTAGATGCTTTAAATTGTTGAATCTTTTGCATAAAAGATCAAAACAGTTGAAACTGTTACCAAAGTCACAACTGCAGTGGGTTAAGAAAGAGAAGACAGTATGCAATGTTGCTCTTACTGCTCTTAAACATTCTTCTATCAATTTGTGGTATTTTGATAGTGGTTGTTCCAGGCATATGACTGGAAATAAATAGTTTTTGAAAAATTTTAAAGCATGCAAGGAAGGAAATGTCACTTATGGAGATGGAGCAAAGAGTAAGATCGTTGGCAAAGGCATTTTAAATATCAAAGGTCTACCCAAATTCCAAAATGTCTTGCTGGTCGAAGGTTTGAAAGCTAATCTAATTAGTATTAGTCAAATATGTGATGACAAATATATTATTAATTTCACATAAAACAAATATATGGTAATAGACAACTTTGGTAAATGCATTTTAGAAGGAAATAGATCTTTGGATAATTGCTATTTGGTAAAAATTGTATTTAAAGCTAAGATGTCCTTTTTAGAATTATGGCATCAAAAATTAGGACACCTAAATCACAAAGACTTGGTTAGATTGACCAAGTTAGGTGCTGTAAAAGGAGTTCCTAAATTTGATGACAATGTAAATGAAATTTACGGACCATGTCAAATGGGAAAATAAATCAGAAGTTCACACAAATCTAATCCACATCTTAACACATCCAAAATACTTGATTTGCTTCATATGGATCTTATGGGTCCTATACAAATTGAAAGCATTACAGGTAAAAGATACATATTTGTTTGTGTGGATGAATTTTCTAGATATACTTGGGTTGATTTTATTAAAGAAAAATCTAACACTTTTGAAGCTTTCAGGAATCTTTGTGTTAAGCTTGAAAATGAGCAAAACAAACATTGGCAGGATAGTGAGAATAAGAAGTGATCATGGTAAGTAGTTTGAAAATGTTAGCTATACTGATTTTTGCAAATATCATGATATTGATCATGAATTTTCAGCTTCCAAAACCCCTGAACAAAATGGCATTGTGGAAAGGAAGAATAGAACTCTTCAAGAGATGGCTAGAGTGATGCTCAATAGCAAAAAGTTGACTGAAAGGCTATGGGCTGAAGCAATAAGCACTGCTTGTTATATTTCAAATAGACTTTTTCTAAGACCTGGCACTAACCAGACACCTTATGAAATTTTAAAAGAAAAAAAACCTAATTTGAAATATCTTCATGTTTTTGGATGTAGGTGTTACATTTTAAATGACAGAGAGCAATTAGGTAAATTAGATTCAAGGAGTGATAAAGGAGTTTTTATGAGATATGCACAAAACAGCAAAGAATTTTGGGTTTACAATCTTCAAACTAAGGCAGTCATGGAATCTGTAAACGTAGTCTTTGATGATCTAGATGATTATATAGAATACTCACAAGAAGAAAGCATAACCAACTCTACAGAAGATACAGAAAAATCAGATTTTGACAGCAACAATAATAAAGATGATTTAGTTATGAAAGAGGAAACAACTGCTGTTACATCAGACGCAACAATGAAAACTGACAACTCAGATCCAAACAAAGACTCAATCAAAAATGAAGATGAAATGAAAGATCGACCCACTTGGATTAAGAAGGCACATCCAACCAGCTCTATCATTGGAACACCATATGGCACGCCAGGAGCAAGGTAAGAAATCAGGCAAGGTTTGCATGTTATGTTTCATTAGTTGAACCAGAAAATGTGAAAGAAGCTTTGAAAGAAGAAGTTAGGATTCAGGCAATGCAAGATGAACTTAATCAGTTTAAAAGAAATGAAGTATGGGAATTAGTTCCTAGGCCAAAAAATGCAAATGTCATTGGAACTAAATGGATATTCAAAAATAAAACTGATGAAAGTGGTCAAGCACTAAGGAATAAGGTTAGGCTAGTAGCATAAGGTTACACTCAAGTAGAAGACATAGACTTTAATGAAACATTTGCACCAGTAGCTAGACTTGAATCAATCAGATTACTACTTGCAATTACTTGTTCGCTTGATTTTAAGCTACACCAAATGGATGTTAAAACAGCATTTTTAAATGGCTACCTCAATGAAGAAGTTTTTGTTGAACAACCTAAGGGTTTTGAAGATCCTAAACATCCTGATTTTGTGTACAGATTGCATAAAGCTTTGTATGGATTGAAACAAGCTACGAAATCTTGGTATGAAAAGTTGACAAATTTTTTGATCAACAGAGGTTATAAAAGAGGCAGCAATGATAAGACCTTGTTTATCAAACATGCATCTAACTCTTTTATTATTGCTCAAATATATGTTGATGACATTATTTTCGGATGAACTAACAAAAGTAAAACTAATGAGTTTGCTAAGTTGATACAGGAAGAGTTTGAGATGAGCATAGTAGGAGAATTAAATTTCTTTCTTGGATTACAGGTTAAGGAAATGAATGATGGGATATTCATATCTCAATCAAAATATGCTAAAAATCTGGTAAAGAAATTTGGGCTTGAGAATTCAAAAACAATGAAAACTCCTATCAATACTAACCTAAAACTCTCAAAAGACAATGCAAGAAAAAATACTGATGCAAGTTTGTATAGAAGCATCATTGGCAGCTTGTTAACCCTCACAGCAAGTGAACCAGACTTGTGCTTTAGTGTAGGACTTTGTGCAAGATTTCAAGCAAATCTCAAAGAATCACATCTAGCAGCAGCTAAGAGAATTATCAGGTATGTACATGGAACCCATGATTATGGTATATGGTTTTCTAAAGATACAAATGATTATCTTGCAAGGTTTAGTGATGCTGACTGGGCAGGAAATGCAGATGACAGAAAAAGCACATCAGGAGGGTGTTTTTATCTTGGTACTAACTTGGTTCTTAGCACAGCAAAAAGCAGAACTATATTTCTTTGTCTACTGCTGAAGCTGAGTACATAGCAGCAGGAAGTTGTTCCACACAACTACTATCGATGAAGCAAATATTGAGTGATTATGGTATTGAACAGAAACCTATAATTGTGTTTTGTGATAATACTAGTGCTATAAACATTTCCAAAAATCATGTTCAGCATTCTAAAACAAAACACATTGACATAAGATACCATTTTATAAGGGAACTTGTAGAGTCTAAGGTGATACACATTGAACACATCTCCACTGATAAACAATTAGTTGACTTGTTCACTAAGGCATTAGATGCATCAAGATTTGAAAATCTAAGAAAGGCCTTAGGCATCTGTCAGTTATCTAAATAAACATTGCTTGCTGTTATGATAATTTTATCTGTAATATCATAAGTTTTCTTCTAATTTAGCATATGTGAGCTGTAATATAGAAAGTGTGTGAATGATAAGATACTTGTTTAAAATGAAAAATACAAAGAGGGCTACTAATATATGATGTGTGAAAGCCATCATTGAGAGTAACCTTAGGGTATCGAAGAAATATGTTGAGGTCTCCCACTCAAATTAAAAGAACTACCTTTATATTGTGTGAAAGTTACTGTATTTATAAATCCAATGGGATTAAAATATGTGAAAATAATATTTTTGACATCTCAATCAATTGAAAAGATAGATGAAAATTGCTTTCATATGAAAATAATTAACAGCTCTGAAATATACTTTCTTAGAATAATTCATATGATGTTCAGATATTGTTATTATGTTAATTTTAACTGTTTTTTGTTACGTTTTTCATATCATACGATGCTCTTTGTGCTTATCTAAAATTTGATTTATCTTGTGTGTCTATGTGTCAAAAATGTCATGTCAGCTTTATTGAATTGAGGGGGAGAAAATTCAGTGGCGGGAATCCTAACTCTATTAGAATTTCTTATTCTAATGAAAATCAAATTTTGAATTCTTATTCATTAATGACAATTATTAAGCGGTTTTGGAAAGGGTTTTAAAATTAAATTTTGTGGGAATTTAAAAATTAAGTTAGGTATATTACGAAATCAGTTAGGGTATTTTTAGTTCATACCATACTCCAACAACAATTTCGACACTTTCTCTCTCGTCTTGCTTCTCTCTCTCTCTGTGCTCTGAGAAACTCTTGCCTCTCTCTGTGCTCTGAGAAACTCTTGCAGAATTGAAACCCTAACAATGATGACCACCTCAAATTCTTCAAAAACCCACAGCTCTTCGTCTTCACAAAACAACTCTAGTTACAACAGTAGCGACAGTGTACAGTCATCTCCTTTGTAACAACCTCATGCAGAGATCCCGATTTATCCTACTATAAGCGAAGATGAATTGATTCCAGTCAAGAAGACGAAAGACAAGGTGAAGCCAAAGTATAACAAATTCCTCACAGCAGCCATCAAATAGACATTCTTGAAGTACACTTCAAAAAGGAAATTGCAGATCGAAAAGCCACCGAAGCTGACCGACTTCAACAACTATGGTTGAGTGAGCTTCTTGAGTCTATATACTGGACTCGTACAGTAAACAATTTCCTAGCCCTTGTGAAGCCGTTAATTCGAGAATTCTATGCCAATATCTCTACTTCAATTGATGATCCAAAAAGTTATTATTATCATAGAGTATATTGTAGAGGAAAGTTTGTGAAATTCTCACTGAATGTCATAAACACATTCTTTGATATACCAATAGGTAGTTTGCATTCTTTGGATGAGAATTTTGATATGGTAGTAGTAATTAAGGAATTGACTGGTCGAGGAGACATAGAGTGAAAACTGAGGGATGGAATTGACCAGCAATATCTCAAAAAGAAGTATAAGGTGATGCATAAGATTGCACAATTTAACTGGCTTCCCTCATCACACCAAAACCAAGTCAGGGAAGATAGAGTAAAGTTTTTGTTCTGTTTGGGCACCAATAGACCTATCAATTTTGGCTTGCTAGCTTCTAAACTGATTGTTCAGATTGCTCCATACAAATCTGACTATCATTTTTTGGTTTTTCCTTGTTTAATTCAAAGACTTCTAGCACAAAATGGCATCCCTATAAGCCCCAAAAAACATACTAAAATTCTGACCAAGTCAATCACCAAAGGTTTTCTTCAGTGTTTACATGATAAAACTGATCTCCCTGCACTAGAACCAAAACCTAGGAGAGTTTGAAAACATCTCATGAGCAATGTAGAAGAACAACTTGCTTTGATAAATTCTGTCTTGATTGATATTATGCAGGATCTTAAAGACATCAAAGCAAAACAATCTGTTTTGGAGGCCAAGCTTGCAGGATAACCTAGTGCTGCAGAAGAACCACAGCCCATGGAAACTGACAATGTTGGTTCCTGAGAAGTCTGCAGAGCACATACTAAAAATTGATGCACCGCTGCCTGAAGTAATTGAGCCAAAACCTGTAGAATATCCAACGGAACAAACTGCTGTTGAGACAGACATAACAGCAGAGAAGAAGAAAAAGAAAAAGAAATTCAAGACGACAGAAAACGGATTGAAAGAAAAGAAGAAGGTTAAATTGGTGAAGAAACTATCTGACAAGAGGAAGAAGAAAATTGAATCAGCAGCTCCAGAATTGAGGGATGAATCCTTGTCAGATGAACCAACACAAGCAAAACCTGATGAAATTGTCTTCACCACTTGCTGAGGAAGAACCTCATGTTTCTCTAGTCCCTGAAGCAGAGCATCATGACTCTCCACCATCAACACAGTCACCACCTCATGAAGTCAAAACCATACCACCTACACAGCATACTCAGGAAATCTCTCTTACAGCAGACACAACTGCACCAGCCACAACACTACCATCTACACTTACAGAAGAGTCACTGGTACCTTTTTAACAACCTGCTATTGAGTTGCAGACAATAGAAACCAGTGCTGAATGCCTTGATAAGGAGATTCGCAAGATTGTGGCTGAAGTTACTGCCACTTCCTCTGAAATAACTGAAGCACAGCCTGCTTTTGTGCCCACTGAGCAGCCTACACCAACTAATACTGGCAAACGATACAAAATGAAGGCTGGCAGGATTAAGAAGTGCTCTGGCAGTTCCTCTTCCCCACCTGTTCGCAAGTCTCCAAGACTGTGTTAGTTTTTGACAACTTGTCCTGAAATCAAGGGGGAGAAGGAGGAGTTTCTGATCTGGAGTTTCTGGAGTTTTTGATTCTGATATAATGTTTTCTGTTATGTTTTATTGAACTATTTTGTTTTGTTTTTGATTTGATACTTTTGTCTGATATTTTGTTGTTTCTTCTCTACCAGGGTTGTATGTAAGGAGTCACGGGGAGTAAGGCATGTTTATGCTTTGTATGCATTAGAACTATTTTCGGTTGTGTGTTATTTCTTTACTGTGTTATGTGTTTTTATCTGCCCATCTCATTTGATGTTTGTCTTGTTATTTGCTCTGATTATGATTGGGTTGAAGTGTTGACAAATTTGTCAACTTCATTTTGTGTTTGCAGGATATACACAATCAGACATTGTTCTGTTATGTGTTTCGTAACTACATACTATTGTTAATTTCTTAAGCATGATATTTATGTTTACTAAATCATAATTGCTTATAGCTATGTCTAACTTATATCTTTGTGTTTTTCTTTGATCAGAAACAGTATAGTATTTTCATCACAAGTTGTCAAAAGGGGGGAGATTGTTGGTGTCAACGTGCATATGCCATGCACATGATATTTTTGTACAACTTGTGATAAAACAAGAATATTATATTGTTCCTTATTTTACTGTTTCTAGAAGTATATTTTAGGAAGTATTTGATTTATAATAAATATCTTCTTAGATTATGACATTCTTTAATGTATCCTAGTTAAAATAGGAGAATATTTATTTATGTCCTAATTCTTTTAGAAGTTAATTATATCACTTCCTATTATATTTGTCTTTATCCTAATGTGAGTTTGATTAGGATTTTTACGTGGAAAACTTCCTATTCGGCTTGGAGCAATACTTCGAGGCAAATGGTGTCTATGATGATGCTTCAAGAATAGGCATTGCGCCTACTTTCCTTCGTGATGCAGCCCAATTGTGGTGGCGTCGTAAGCATGGCGACGCGGGCAAAGTCATCGTCATCCTCCGCACATGGGAGGACTTCAAGAGAGAGCTACGGAAGCATTTCTCTCCAAGCAACGCGAAAAAGAAGGCAAGGGGTCGCCTCCGTCGTTTGAAGCAAAGCGGCACCATTCGCGAGTACATCAAAGACTTCACCACATCATCCTTGAAATCAAAGGTATGTCTGAAAAAGACTCCCTTTTCTACTTCCTTGATGGGTTAAAAGATTGGGCAAGGGTTGAGCTAGAGAGGCGCGACATGCAAAACCTTGATGACACCATAGCCGTGGTCGAATCCCTTGTTGACTACACATCTCAATCCAAGGAAAGGAAGCCCAACCACGATAAAGGTGGGGGAGAGTGAAGTCCTAAAAGGGATCATGCTTAAAAAGAAGGTGGTGCACATAAACCACTCAAGGGAGACAAACGCGACACGCCTAAAAAAGGTAAGTCCGATTCCCTCAAGCCCAAAAGTCCTTACTTCATATGTGACGGACCTCATTGGGTGCGGGATTGCCTAAAGAGAAAGACCCTTAATGCCCTCGAGGCTCAATATGAGGGTACCCAAGATGAAGAGCCCCAAGCGGAGATGGGTTCTTTTCACGTCATCGGTGCACTCAAGAGACCCACATATGCCAATAAGGGTCTCATGTATGTGAGCGCCATGATTAATGGCAAGGATGTGCGTGCGATGCTTGACACAGGAGCCACCCACAACTTCATCTCTATTGAAGAGGCCAAACAGTTAGGCCTCAAATATACCAGTGGAGAAGGCACCATTAAGGCGGTAAACTCACCCGCCAAAGCCATAGTGGGTTTGTCCAAGGCAACGTCAGAGCAATTGGGTGCATGGAGCGGAAAACTTGATTTCTCCATCGTCTCCATGGACGACTTCCAAGTGGTGTTGGGCATAGAGTTCTTCGACCAAGCTCATGCTTTCCCCATCTAACTCCCTCAATATCCTCGATGAGAGTCAAGCATGTATGGTCATGGCGGAATGTGTAACGAAAGTCAAGAGCAAGATGATGTCCGCACTACAATTCAAACAAGGAATGAAAGAAGATCCAAACTTCCTTGCCACCGTTCGGGAGCTACATGATGGGAAGGACACTGCCATTGCCAAAGACCCAGTGCCAAGACGAGTCCAGGCCATTCTTGACAAGTACAAGGATGTTACACCCCAAAAGCTACCAAAGAGGTTATCGCCAAGACAAGAGGCACACCAAATCAAGTCGGAGCCCGATGCCAAACCTCCATCCACAATGCCTCACCGCATGACGTCACCCAAGATCGCGAAAAAGGCCACCAAGAAGCCATGCAAGCATGCGAGAAGGAAGCGTCAACATGAAGGCAAGACAACTCACCCGCAACCAATGTTACATCCTCAAAGACGCGACGAGGGCGTCGCGAAATCAGGCGGAGGAGGATATCATGCCCCGCGCGACAAGCGCACTGTTTCACGCCAAGCTTGCTCGGAAGAACACCAAGGAATGGGATTTCAGGGCAAGTGTTATAGTGATTTGGGATCCTCGTGTCGAGAGAAACTTGATAGCGCAAAGAGTAAGCGCAGTGATCCGAAAGCTTCTAGAAGGTTCCGCAACATTCCAGGACATTCCAAAAAGATCCGGAAGGATTCGGAAGTCATGAGATGCATGCGGAAGGCACTAGAAGACTCTAGAATACTCAAGAAGGTTACGGAAGAGTGTGGAAGGCTACGAAAAGTCCTAGAACGTCTAGCCCATTCTAGAATCCTCTAGCAAGCCAAGTTGCTAGAACCTTCAAAATATCTAAAATATTTTAGGATAAATATCTAGATATTTAGGGAGATGATTCTAGATAGGAAATATGGACCATTGGATGTATTTAATCCTAGCCGTCCATTGAGGAGGTAGATTACTATAAATACCCCTCTTAGGCTCATTTGTGAGGCATCCTAAGCCAATCCCACAATCCAAGCAATCAAAGCAAATACAATACAAAGCATTGTAAGCAAGCATTCGTGTAATACAAAGCTCTTTGCATTTGCAACACTTGCCTCTAAGTTCTCTTCTCTTCTCTTGTTGCCTACAAGGCTCTTCGAGCTCAACGGTCCTAACTTCTCCTTGAGCGAGAAGCAAACTACAAGGCTTACTTAGCAACTTTGGGTTCGAGTTGCCTAAGTGCCGCACGAGTAAGCTACGCAAAACTCTAAGCTCGTGACAGTTGTATCTTAATGTGAGTTTGATTAGGATTTTTACAGGAATCTAGGGAGATTTCAGTCAGACTTTCCACTATATATATTGTTATGTTTACATAACATATAGTTAGTTGGTTGTGTGAAGTCTATGTCACAACATTCCAAAATTGAAAGGAGAGCTTCAACACAGATTGGAATGCTTCTTTGATTTGATTTTATGAAGTGTTTTATTCATGCATGAGAGATTGAAGTCGTGCATAAATCTTTGATTAGGCCTGTGTGAGTTAGTAAACACTTGAGAGAACTTGCGAGTTAAGTGTTTATGTAATTCAGTGTCAGACATCGTGGTTATGATATACTTAACAGTGTGTTGTTAAGTTATCTGCGACAGAGAGTGAGTAGTGTCACTAGAGTTTAAGATCTTTGCGAGATTTTGTTTTACAAAGATTAGGTCAGTGTGTGAGAGTGAGTCAGCACTGTAAACGATCCTAAAGATTGTACAAACAAGAACTCAGTGAATTGCAGCTCTATAGCTGTCGTAGATATATTTTTTATAACCGAACCACGTAAAATCCTCCTGTACCGATTTACATTACAATTTACTGTTATAATTCATATAACTACATACTTCTAGAACTTACAAATTGTATAAATATTTTAAATATTAGAAATATCAATTATATTTTATTGGACTTTACAAGGATCATGATCCTCCAGGAGTGCGTTATTTATTGTAATTTTTAATGAATTTATAATAAGTTCAAAAACCGTCTAAATTATTTACAGTAATTCATAATAAATTTCCAAATCTTCAAAATTATTATCCTCAATTTCTTTTTTTGACAACTATATTGGAATAAGAAAAAAATTTAAGTATTTCTTAAATATTGAAAAAATTTTAATTATGAAGTTTACTCATATAATGAACAAAATTAATATTCCTCTGTATAAACACAGTAATATTACTTTTTCAAGGATCAGATTTCCATGTTTTACTTTTCCAATCATGTAAATCTCATTTCCAAGATTCCTATCTCCCATATCATGTTAAGTTAACATTAATACTTTAAGTCCTCTAATATGCACCCTCACGTGCAAGGGTCCGTGCACTTGCAACATGGGCCAAATAGAGCCTCACATACCTCAAAAAGTCTTACAAGTGGGCCAAATAACAACACTTTTTTTAATTAATTTTTAAATATTATAGAAGGGATTCAAACCTGCGACCGTTGGGTCATTATGCATGGCTCTGATACCATGTTAAGTTTGCCACTTGGTGCGTTCGAAACTAGCAAGTATACTAGTCGCACAAGTAATAAAGTAATGAGTAAGATATCGTTCCCACGAAGATTAATTCTAATTGAATTTGTTATTCGAAAGCAAAAACAGAATAAACGGGGGGTTTTTGTTGATTGATTAACTAGATGAAATATTAATGCAAGTAAAGAATAACACAATGCTAAGTTAATTTGAGTAAAAATCAATGAGAGTAACCTGGTTAAAGGATCATTCTCTACCACAAGATATGGATTTGCGAATTAATCATAGAATTGTCATCCAATTACACCATTGAAATTATCAACCGTAGATAACAACAAGCTCTGTTATCCCAATCTTTCCTTACTTTGTTGTTAAATAAAACAAGCTCTTTATTTAATCTCTATCCATTAAACAACCTAGAACAAGCTCTCTAAGTTTAATTCAATGGAAGCAGTACGATAAGAAAGATAGGTTGATCTAAGCAATAATCACACAGGTTCGGATTATTTAACCTAGGTTGTATTTTCCAATTGCAATCTCTGATCACAATTTTGCTACTAATGATTAGAAATTCAAGACAATTACGGATCAAGATTTCTAGTCTAGCAATAGATAACAACCAGATTTTACTCAATTGGCCACCCAAATACAATCCAGCAAGCAATCATAAGCATTAAACATAGGAAAATACAAGCAACTTCAATTAGAGAATTGGATAACAATTCCTTGCACAATCAATTCATAAAAACCATATCAAGGGCTTTGAAATCACCCTCAACCAATTCAGATTTAGTTACACATATTCAGATAGAATACAAATACAATACAATATGGAGATATTCCAGAAAATGAAAGGGAAAGAGAAAACCTAGCAAATTTGATGAAATCTCTTAGGATTTGTAGTTCTTCCTCTTTCCAAGCCTTCAATCTCCTTCAAGAACTCTAAGAGATGAGAGAAATCCAAAGATGCAGCCTCTAACACGTTCTCCCCCTCTTCCAGTTATTCAAATAAAACCCTAAAATGTGTTTATATACTCTGCTACAGTAACCTGCTACAGTGTCCCGTATTATACATGCTACAGTGATTTGTGGAATTACATTTCTACACTTCTCACACTGTTTTGATTATAACTTTCGGTACACTGAATGGATTTATGAACCGTAAATTTCTCTAGAAAATAGACTTCGAGAGCTTTCCAACGATATATAAAATGTTATCCGGTTCATTGTATATCAATACAATTAAATCCGAGAAGATGGTTGACTAGCAGAGGTGAAAATGAAGGGTTTTACTTCACTTTGGTGCAAGTTCCTCCAAAACTCCTACAAACATCAAAACCACACAAAAACATAAAAATACCAAGAATTATAGCAAAGAAACATAGATGAATTGATATGAAAATGATACATAAATAAACACCTATCACCACTTTTCTAAAAGCTTAAGCTTATAGATGTAGGTTTAACATTAATACTTTAAGCCGTCTAATATACCAAACAGCCCCTAAAGAGAGTACTGCAAGTAGCTCAAGAAAGTTTTGGTTTTTTAATGTTTTAAAAAAGTATAATTACTCATATTTTACTTGGCCTTAAGAAAATCGAAATTTATATATTTTTATTTTCCCAATAAAATTAGGATTCAGTTTAATATAAATACGTGAGAGGAATGACTTTCTATTCATTAAGCACAACTCATAGCTGCAACTCATGGGTCTCAGCATTAGCCAGGTTCAATTTTCAATTTAATTCTTTGATTTTTAGCTGTTTGATTTTATTGTTAACGTCAATTAAATATGCTGAATCTCTGTCATTAAACATATTCCTTTTCGGTCTTTAATTATTCCATTAACGATTAATAATTCTTGGGGTTCTATAATTTCTCTATTCCACTTAATGTGTTAAGATCCTTAATTAATTATTATCTACTTCAAATTTTTCTCAAAAATATTTTTGTACACATTTATGTCAATAATAAGTAATATCAAAAGAACTTGAAGTAGGGATTCTTATTTTTTAGTGAACAATTTGTACTATTTTGTTCATAATTATTAATATAAGGTGTATATGGCCTCATAGATTAGACTAAATCAAAATATTTAATAAAGTAATTACTGTATGAGAAAACACCGTTAATTATTTAAAACTTTCTTTTTCACATCGTCAATTTTGAAGACATATGTCCTAAATTCTTAGCACCTCTTATCCAAGTTTCAAATTTTTAAAATTGAACTTTATAAACCCCTTCAAAACCATATATATAATTTTTTATTTGTAGCCTAAGTGGAACATTTAGGAGAAGACTTCAAAACCATATATATAAACCCCTTCAAAACCATATATCCGAGAATGATACGCATCATCATTATGGGAGTCATGGGAGTGGTAGGAGGAGAGAATCTACAATACATCCGCTGCAGTGCAACGGATGCAACCAGGGGCTGCCACGTAGACACCACATCAACATGAGACACCTACATGACATGTTTTGAGCCGTCTGCTGCAATGCAACGGATGTACCCCAGATTCTCTCGTGGTAGGAGTGATATGTGTTAGATTAACGACTTATTTCAGGTATATACACACACACACACATAATCAATTTAAATTAAACAAGTTACAAAAAAAAAAAGATATATTTTAACGTTAGTGTTACGTTTACATGCTTTGTATATAATTAACAGCAATCTATATCGGTTCATAGATAAAAATTTACAGAGAAAGTTTATGCAACTAGTATTATTCAAGTTTTAATTCGATTGAGTTGTGCATGCGCTAGCTTTCCAACTTTTTTTTTTTTTTTGCCATATTTGATACATTTTTTTTTATAGAAGCAGTTTGTTAGAGTATGAAGTTTTAAATAGTTGTTTTCTTAATTGTAGGTAAGTGTTCGAGGCTACTCCAACAATTATGCAAATAGCTACTCCGATCCTAATTGGCCGACTTACTCCAACAGTTATACAAGTGGCTACTCTGATCCTAATTGGTCAACTTACTCCAACCAAATGGCTACACTGATCCTAATTGGCCATCTTACTCCAACAATTATACAAATAGCTACTACATCCCAGTTGGCCAGTTTACTCCGACATTTATACAAATAGCTACTCCGATCCTAATTGGACAACTTACAAAACCTTTCAGGTGTCTTATTTATAATAATCTAAATATATATCGTAGAAATTGATAAATATATATCACTTCATAATTGTTCTTTCTTCTTCACCAGTTTTGTTTTTCTTGTGGAATCAATACCCAAGCCTGGAATCACAAAGGCAGAGAACTCGAACTTTCATGCAAACAATTGGAGTCTTGAAAACGGTTTTGCAAAGATAGAAACTCAAAGACAATTCTCCAACGTTTATGCAAATAAACGCATTAGTCCTGATTGCCTGAGTTGTTACCTTTTTTCAAGTAGGTATCATTAATTATACGGTTTTTTAATATGATATCAAAACTAAATTTAGCAATTGTCAAAGGTACCTCTAATTCTAATAATGCCTTGATATTTTTTATTGTGTACAGCGAAATGATAGATGATCTAGAACATATTTCAGTCTTCATGATGGTAGAAGTCTATGTTCATGGTGTTACAACTCCACCGCAATTATGGATAGTCAGAAATGGCAAAAGCTTGCTTCAAAGGTTCGTGAATTCTACAAAGAGTTAACTCTTGATGTCGATGAAAGTATTCCAATTTTCTTGGTTGATTCCGATCATATTAATAAGTATGTGGTAAGCAAAGTATTAATAAGCCTATGTCAAAGATTTCATCATTTGTTCTTCTTGTTAACTTATTAATTGTCTAATTTTACAACCTAGATGTTATGGTGTAATGCTACGTGGGTGTCAAAGGCGCAGAATAAAGACAGTAAGATACTTTATTTTATTATTTTTTTTAAATTTCTTTAACAAAAAACTTTCTTAAGAAATTATCTTTTTTTTTTTTTTTGGAGGATTAATATCTCTTTTTAATTTCTTGTCAAAAATAGATTAAAAATTGTGATTCACAGCAAAAAAACAATATAAAAGTTTTCTTTTGAAAAAAATTACTATTTACATTAAAAGAAAAATGAAAGTACAGAATACGAGGGGCATACCCTAAGAAGAGTACTTAGTACTCATAAGTCCAAAAGGAAATAATAAAGCCCAAAGGTCTCAAAACAAAACAAAACAAACATAAAATAGAGCCTAGAGTCCCAAACAAAACAGAACATGGCGCACTGGCCCAAAACCAACCACAACAGGCTGTCTTCAATAAACAACAAAGACGAAGGGGCACAGTGGCCCAAACAAATAGACAAAATCCAAGAAATAAACTAACGGTGTAGGCCCCATATGTCATAAAGTTGAGGACTGATCACATACTTGGCCTCCAAGGTTAGGAGCCTAGAGCGAACCAAAGCAAAAATCTCATCAATCACTTGACGATGAGTCCGACGACGCTGTTGATACACACGATCATTCCTCTCATACAAAATACACTGTAGTAGAGAAGACTAAACGCGCAAGGATATGCCCGAAATTCTTCCTGCCCTAAATATAAAAGTTGTTATATTTACGAGAGCAAAGGCCATCCAAGATTTCGATGCTACTTCAATTTGGACGTCCCGGGTAATTTTCATATACTCCATCCACATAATTTATAGATAAACTTTTTTCAATCATTTATTTAACTAAAATTTGTTTGCTTTACATGACACTGTCATGACAGGTGCAATATTGGCACATGAGATGATGCATGCGTGGTTGAGAATCGAATGTAATATCAAATAATTTACATTATAAAACAAGCTACCCTTAGAAATTTAGTTGAGCTTAAATGAAGTCCTAACTTGCAATGCAGGTGGTAGGAAAGTTCGAGGACAAAGTTTCGGAAAGAGCTGAAGGAGGAGTTTGTAACGTGATGGCATCCAAATGGCTGGAGTGGTATACTCATCAAACAATGTTAAATACTTGAGAAATTCAAAGCAAGGTCGATTTGGTCAACATCTAATAGCTGATCATAAAGTTGCACTTAGAGTTGCATATTATGGGTTTGGATCGGCTAAGATTGCAGTTGATAATTATGGCTTGAAGTTTGCGTTGAAACAAATTTTCAAAACTGGAAATCTTCAGACTAGTTAATAGGCTTCTCATGATATTATCAATTGCCTTCTACAGATATGCTTTAGCTTTCCATTTATTTTTTTTTTCCCCTCTATATATCCTCTCTATAAATGGAAGTAGTAATTTTATTATCTTTATCATCATCTGAAATTATATGCTATAGCTAGGGATTAGTTAATTTTTTCAGTGAAAAATTGAAAATCATTGCAGTTAGAGATGATTCCTATTCTATGGAAAGTCATATTCTATATGTTTTTTTGACCCAAAGATTATGCTTAATTAATTAATTACTTTATCAAAATAATACAAATCAAACCCAAAATGATTTTCGTTGTTGTGACTTACAAAGTAACTGTGTTTTTAACTATCTTGCAAGCGGTTCTCGAACTGGAACAACTTTCTTTCTTGTTAATTCTTGTCATTCTTTATAAACAATACCAATCATTCTTTAAGAAGTCATATTTATCGATTTTGTGAGGAAAAGTTGTAATATAATGTGATATTGTTCCCGCTCACCGGATTTTTCCTAGTTTTTCTTTGTGCGGTGCATGTGCGGTTTTTTCTGGATTTGTTCATTCCCTCCCTGCTCCGGCATTTTACCCAGATTTAATCCCTGCAAATCCCCGATTTTGTGATTTTACATAATTGATTTTGTAACTTTATTCATATTTAATTCATATTAAAGCCAAAATTGCTTGTTGCCAAGCCTCCTTTTAAGCCCATTACAATATAAGTATACAAATCTCATTAGGCATTTAGTAAACTTTAGTTTAGTATATTAATATTGTATATTATATGTATATTTTAATTTTTAAAATACATAATACTCTTACATCCGGTGCGGGTGCGGGACAGGGAAGGTATATACCGTACTCGGACATTAAACAACAACTTTACCCCCACCCTCGCATTATATTCTCGCAAATCAGAATAAAATTACACGCGGAAAATCTGGGTAAAATCCAGGTACCTGCATTCTCCAATTTTTTTTTGCCATTCCTATGTATGTTTTCTCAAAAATTTGAAAAATTACGAGCTTCACCACTAAATTGGCCCAAGTGGAACACAAGAGAAAACAAAAATTGATGGGTCTAAGAATTAAGTACTGATGAATTGAATTCTTTCTAATTAAAAGCAAATTAAATTACATTCAGGGGTATACTCGGAGCGGTGTTTCTAAGTCCACTCCAGACCCGATCCCCGCCGGGGTGAAAATTCCTAACCCACCCCCGCTTAAACCCCGGCATTTCCTATTCCATCCGATTGATGGAAAGTCACTCTCAAGTCAAGTCAAGCCAAGCCAATTTCACACGCCTTGGAGTTTTTTACTTCCCCTTAATATTCTGCCCACTTACGTTACTACTTATTTTTATTATTTACATAATTGTATAAATTTTTATCCTACAGCCAATATCTCTCGGGATTGATATTATCCCTCATTGTAAAATGACCCTTTTTATAATGTTCATGCTACTCCCCTACTCTCCTGTTTTTTAGCTTTGTTAAATGACATGCCAAAGAAGATTTGTATTTTATTGGTTGTGTTAGGAAGATGGATATTAATTTAACTTAAACCTACCACCACCACTCTCCAAGCAGTATTAGAACATAAATTAATCAAATAAAATACCTACCACCACCTACCCTTTGTCCAACTTCTGCTTAAGGTCAAATGTAACACATTTCATTTCATGTAGACATCATGTCTAAATCATCATTGATTTCTGGACAAAAATAAAGGATAGGATCAACTTTTGATGGGCAAATTTTGCTTACCACCTTTGACTTATCAGGTATTATCGCGAGCTATGTTCTACATTTTTTTACTTGACCCACAAAATTGTAGAAACTCATCACTTGCTACCTTCGTATGTAAACCAATTTTTTTATTTTTTTTAATGCTATGAAGATATAATATAATGGACTTATCAATTTATCCATCACTTAAAGATAATTAAATAAGAAATTTAAATTAATAATAGATTATCGAAGTGATGAAAATACCTTTAAGGCAGCTATCTAAAGATGTAGATGATAATATGGACAATTTTAAATTACGTAATACTGTAAATCACATTATGTTTGGCATTTTGAAGGGATCAATAAAAATGCAAAACATGGTTTTACTTGCAATTTTTGATGAGTTAAGGGTGGTAACTGAAATCTGCTTCACTTAATTGATAACAAGTTAACAACTATAGTCCCTCGCATTTCATAGCAAGATTGCAATCTCTAGGTGATTAATTAAGCAATGAGAAGTGGCAAGTATATTATCCGCAACATTAAAAAAGTTTTAGGCATCCACTAAAAGCATTTTAAATGACATTAACGACCTCTCAAATGAGAGTAACGTTTCAATCATTTTAAATGCCAACAGCACAAGAAAAATATGCGACTACTCAACATCGCCTAAAATATCCATTATACTAGCATTGGTAGGGACAGCAATGCCACTTTGTTCCGCTCAAATCAATTGCTCAAAATTGCATCAACTTTGACAATTTGGATTAACGCGAACACACGAATTTTGAATATAAATGAATCAAATTCTGAATATAATACATAATTAATAAATAAATTAAATTCTGAATATAATACATGATTAATAAGTGAATCAAATTCGTGATTAATAAATAAATCAAATTCGTATTAAAAATATTCAACGTATCAACCTATTTAATAATATAAATAATTAAACATATCTTATCAATCATTAAGATACAAATTGATTTAAATATAAATTTTTAATTACTTTCAAAATATATATTATAAAATATAAAATTTTATATTATAAAACTAATTAATTTATATAATAAAATATGATAATTTTAATAATTTTTTATAATAACAATTATTTATATTCTAAAAATAATTTTAATTAATATAAATATATAAAATATAATATATTATAATACTTAAATTAAACAATTAATTAAATTATATAAATTAAATATAATACAATTATATCATATAAATAACATATTTAATAACCACATCAAATCAATAATCAAATCAATAGATATGACACAAATTGTCACCATTAAACATCCATACATCCGTTGTGGTCACTTGAAATGGATTGCAAAAAGATTTTAGTAGTGAATGCAAATCTTTTTTTCTTTTAATTTCTTTTGTTGAACAATATTGGTAACAAGATGCAGCGAAGACTGCATCAAGCACAAAATATTCCACACAGCCCCATCCAAAGCCTTATTCAAACCCATATATTGTCTTCAACTGAGACCAAGCCATTTTTTTCCTCCCAACATTCCCACCACCAACACAAACTCCTACCAAAAAAAAATGGAAACCTAATATTCTACCACAAATCATCATCAAATTGTAAAAGAAACAATCAAGCCGTCCAAATATGGTTTTCCTCTTCTCAACATCTCAGTACCTGTAGTGAGGAGGCTTGTATGGACCCTCAATAGGCACGCTAATGTAGTCAGCCTGGTCCTTGGTGAGCTTGGTGAGCTTAGCCCCGAGCTTGCCAAGGTGAAGAGCAGCAACCTTCTCATCAAGGTGTTTAGGCAAAACATACACCTTCTTCTCGTACTTGCCGGTTCCCTTCTCCCTCCAGAGCTCGAGCTGGGCAATCACCTGGTTGGTGAAAGAGCATGACATCACAAAGCTGGGGTGGCCAGTAGCACATCCCAAGTTCATGAGACGCCCCTCAGCCAACACAATGATACCGGAGTTGGTCTCGGGGAAGACCCATCTGTCTGTCTGGGGCTTGATGGTGATGCGCTTGACACCTGGGTAGGTCTCAAGACCGTGCATGTCGATTTCATTATCGAAGTGACCAATGTTGCAAACAATGGCATTGTTCTTCATCTTCCTCATGTGATCAACCATGATAATGTCCTTATTGCCAGTTGTGGTAACAAAGATGTCAGCCTCTGCGACAACATCCTCAAGGGTCAGGACTTGAAGTCCCTCCATAAGAGCCTGGAGAGCACATATGGGATCAATCTCAGTGACGATCACACGGGCTCCAGCTTGCTTCAATGCAGCAGCACAACCCTTGCCAACATCACCATAACCACATACAACAGCAACCTTTCCAGCAATCATAACATCAGTAGCCCTCATCAAACCATCAGGAAGCGAGTGGCGGCATCCATACAAGTTATCGAACTGTTTACCCACAAATTAAAACAACTGTCAGACCAAAACAGCAGAGCAAGCTAGATAGAGTAACAAGGCTTAAAAAGGAAAGGAATCATTGAGAAAGTATAACTAAAGTTAAATTAACACACAATGACTTGCTTCAATAAGATGCGAATCTTCTAATCAGATACTCACGGCATTAAAATAAACAAACTTGGATCAATTTACACAAATAAAGATCCAACAAGTTTATGACTTCATAAAGTAAAAGTAGCAAATTTGCGGTAATATAGTAAAATCATGATCAGTAAAAATCAGATCTGAATCAACAAAACTGAAACAACGAAACCCAGATCCCAATCTCAAAATGGTTAGCAAAAATCAAACTTCTCCTAAGTGATAGTCAAGCATCAACATCTAAGAATGCAAACTTGAACATTAAAACATAATAAAAAACCAAACTTGAAATCAAAAACTCAGATCTGAACAAAAGCAAACACAGATCCAAACCCAAAGCAAAGAAGAGAGAGTAAATTTACCTTGCTCTTGGTGACAGAGTCATTGACATTGATAGCAGGGAACAACAAGCTCCCATTAAGCTGCATCTGGTACAATCTCTTCACACCAGTAGTGGTCTCCTCAGAAACCCCAACCAATCTCTCCTTCATCTTGTGATACTTCTTGGGATCAGCCTGCAACCCATCTCTGATAATAGTCAAAACAATCTGGAACTCAGCGTTGTCAGTGGAAGAAGGATCAGGCAACTTCCCGGTCTTCTCATAAATCTCCTCAGCCTTCACACCCTCATGAATCAACAACGTGGCATCACCTCCATCATCCACAATCAGATCCGGGCCACCACCAGGGCCCCAGTCGAGGGCTCTCTCGGTGCACCACCAGTACTCCTGCAAGGTCTCACCTTTCCAGGCGAAGACAGCGGCAGAGTCCCGGGCGATGGCGGCAGCAGCATGGTCCTGGGTGGAGAAGATGTTGCAGGAGCACCAGCGGACCTCGGCGCCGAGGGCGGTGAGGGTCTCGATGAGGACGGCGGTCTGAATGGTCATGTGAAGGGAGCCAGTGATCTTGGCTCCCTTGAAGGGCTGGGAAGGCCCGAACTCGGTGCGGCACGCCATAAGTCCGGGCATTTCCACTTCGGCCAGCTCGATCTCGAGGCGGCCGAAGTCAGCCTGGGACAGGTCCCGGACCTTGTACTCACGGCCGCTCGTGGTCTTCTCAACAGACAGAGCCATGGCGAATTGATAAGAGATCTGAGTTGTGTAAGAGCTCTCCCTCTCTGTCTGCTCTGATATGAGTTGATAAGAGAGATTGAGCGAGCGAGGGCTAAGGGCTTAGTGAGGATGTATAAATAGGTTTGAACTGGCGAACGGACGGTCCAGATTCTGTTTGATTGGTTTCTGGGTTTGGTGGATCTGGTAAAGAGAAAAAATAATAAAATAAATAAATAAAATCATTAAGTATGCCACGGAGGCGGGACTCGGCAGGTGAAGCCTGATGGGGCTAATATGTCGTGTGGCTATAAGTATATATTTACTGCTAATTAAATTTTGAAGAATATTTGGGGCTCCATGTTAAATTTATAAGTTATTTATATAAATTTTGTGATGCTATTACACGATAATTAATTTCTTTTAATATTGAGACTCGCTGCTTTTTAGTTAAGTGTGGAAGAGTAAGTATTATCCAAAGTAGATATAGGATTTTAACACGAAGCCTTTGATGCAAATTTTGAACTGTTGATTACGCATAATTCAATAATATTTAATTTGAAATAATTTGACTCTTTTATCCTATTTTATGCACAAAAAATTATAGATCCAGGTTAACCCTTTTAATTAATATGATATTTAATTCGAAGTGTGTTATATGGCCTAAACTTAGAAACCCCAACTGATTTTTCAAATTTTCCATAAAACCTACAATATTTTATTACTTAACTGCATGAATTTCTACAATAGATGGTACAAGAACTGCATCATGCCTCAAAACATAACCCTACCTCTACTCATGGGTTATTAAGGCTCTACTCATGGGTTATTAAGGCTGCATGAAAGAGGAAAGAGATACATATGACTAGTGAGAAAGAGATTTGACGAGTGAGAGAGAGGAGAAGTGATTCACAATGGGTTGGTTCAAGTGGCAAGGACGGTCCAAGAGAAAGTTGGTAAGCTGGTCCGAACACCTCGATTTAGTTGTAGTACGCGTAAACTCGTTTAGACATCTCGGTAAAAAAAAAAAAGAAGTGTTAGCATGACAGTCTAATTTATTAAAGAAAACATATTATAATATTTTTATAGAATATAATTGTTAAACTAATTAAATTTTAAAATAATTTTATATATAAAAAATATTATGCATAAATTATTATATTTTTATTTTTATCCTATACTATACCAACAATAGTATAGTATTATATTTATCCAAATCTACTAGATTATATCTAATACAACTTACTTCAAAATAAATAATACAATCCAATATAATACATCAAATGATAATTAAAATCATTTCCAAACCCTTTTGATCGCTTATTTTAATTACAAATTCTGATTATAGAAATATTTTATTTTTTTTTTATGAAATTGTAAAGCACTGGTAATTCCATTACAATCATCATGAAATTTATGAATGCTAAGACGAAGTTTTACTGCATCAATTCATATACAAAAACATTTAATAACTTTAATTGATAACTTAATAATACCAATGCTTTATATATATAATTTTAATGCATTATAAATAAATGCTTCTGCGAGTGCGCACACACGCATGTGTGTGTGTATGTATGTATATATATATTCCAAATAGCTACCGTTAAATCCTTCTCACCGCATATAAGCATTTCCCGCATGCACACGCGTGAACACACACACGTATATATATATTTGCCAAATAGCTACCTGTGAAGAATGGTTTATGAAGCTAAAGATTATTTTTATTTATTAATTTTTTTTTAAATTTTGAACTCATACATATAAAATTGATAATTTAAGTGTAGTTTAATCCAACATTTATCGAAGATTAGTAAAAGAATGTTGCTACTAATTAATTAATTCCTAATAACTAGCCTGCTTGTTTACCTGTTTCTAGAGTTTTATGTGCCTTCGTTATAGTTTAAAAGTATTGTAGAATGTGTGACACCTGTTTGTTTACAACACTCATAAATCATAATTTCTACTCAAAAGTAAATCAAATTTTTTCTTGTTTTATCCATTCCCTCTCTTTTTCGAGGCATTCTTGTTACGAAATATATAACCTAATCCATTATCTATTAATCATTTTCTTTGAAAAAAAAAACATAAACAGATTTTCTAAATTATTGTTTTGAAATTAAAATTTTTATTACAAAAACAAAAAAAATTTAAAACCAAATGAACCCTTATAGCTTGCATGAGCTCAGAAATGTTGCGATAATTATCATATACTTGCTTTGCAATTGGTTGATATATACATGATGGGTTATTTCTTGGATTAATAGATTACATTGTTGGGATCAATTATCTCTTTTAAATCTATAATTTTACAACACCCAAAAAAAGAGAGTTTTTCCGTAAAAAGGATGTCTCATATTATCTCTGTGTTCATTTTTTTAAATATTGATTTTAGAAATAGAAAAAATTTGATTAATACTAGAATTGAAAATTTTGAGAAATCCTATCAAAACTTGCTGAATGTTGTGGCATTGATTCCTTGAACAATGAAAATAAAAACTACATACTTATTTTTTAGTCAAACCCTTAATGTCAATATTTATAAAATTATTTTATTTAACTCTCAAATAGTAATGATATAATTATTATGTGAGCTCACACACATTAGATCGGTCCTAATTAAAAAAGTGACACACACATAAAAAATATATTTGTTATGATTTGGATCCGAACCATACCATTGAATGTCAACATTGTCTAAGGAAGAAAGGTGAGATCCTTGAAGAGCCTTTATTACATTCACATGACTTGTGAGAAATAGAATAGACGCACTAAGAGGTGGAGGCACAATTGACATCATCATTATAAACCTCCAGAAATAGAGTTGCCTTTGGCATCATAGTGCCAACCAATCGTTGCTTCAAAATAAAAGGAATATTTAATTGATACTTTTAGAGGTTACAAAATCTAATTCTTGAATTTAGAGATTTTTAAAATTAATTATAGATTCTTATAATCCAACGAAAACTATATTAACGCCTCTAAAATGATTGAAATATGTAAAATGTAAAAGTCAAAATAATTGTCTAGAAAATCTCTAGTTTTAAGTGTTAGTTAAAGCAAATTTTTTTCGGTGTAAGATTCTTAAAATGAAATAAAAAAGAGTGGCCTATATATACTTACAAGTATTCTATACACCTGTTTTGTAAATGCATTCTTTGCTTAATCACTTAATTTTCTTTTAAAAGTATACTTTTTTTCCTAAATAATATGAATATTTATAAACTAACTTAGGTAGTCTTAATTCATGTCATAATGGTACATGTTAAACCCCTTAAAAACTATATAAATTCTCTTGAATATTATGTAAATTTTTTAAAAACTATAAATTATTTGAAAGAATATGTAAAAATAAAAAATATACAAATTTTTAATGAATTCATAAATTTTTTTTTATGATTTAACGTATCTCTTTATGACACAATTTAAGACTACGTGATAACTTATATAGTCAATAAAAAAAATAATATATATGAAATAATTTATATAGTTCATACAACAATATAAAAATGATAAATGCAAGCTTTTCATGTAAAAATACAATTAAGAACAAAATTTTTATTGAAAATCCATCAAAAGAATCATTAATAATAATTTTATTAGCAAATCATATAAGTTATTAGATAATTTTTATTTTGTAGTATTTTATTGACTATAATATAAAAAAGTAGTATAATTATAAATCTATTTTTTAAATTATTTATACTATTGAATAAAAGTACAATTACTTAGAATTTAAAATATTAAATGTACTTAAAAGTACCGTAAGGATTGTCTTTGGAGGCGTATAAAATCTCACCCAACAAATATATATATATATATATATATATATACACACACACATATAAACACACGCGGAAAAAGCTTAGTGGACCCAGAGACAACCAATGTTGCTTTGTAACGTGTTCATCATCTTTGACCGTTCACTCGATTTTATGGGACCCATGTACTGGGGGGCCACAAACTTAGGCAGCTGAGATGCTACTTTCGAAGTACAGAGATGCAAATTGCAAGCAAGCGTCGGTGATCCAGACAATAAAATATAATTAAATGCATTAAAATATCTCCAACAATAAATTAATATTAAGTTACGACTGAAATAATAGTAATGACATATATGACCTTTAAGCTTCATAAAATAACATTTTCACCCTCAAAGTTTGTGGCAATATTTTTCACCGTTATTAATAATAATAGTGAAAAATTTTATTTTGCCCTTGAATTCATAATACTGAAAATTGAGATCAAAGGACAAAAGAAATAATTATAATATTTTACTGTATATTCTAAAATCTAGGGATTAAATGAACGTTATGAAACTTTGGGGGGAAACTGATATTAACCCTTAAAAAATTATATGGTTCATGTAATAGCATGACAGTTGACAAAATGGGCCCAAATAAAGCAGCGGTGATGTGGAATATTACCAGCATAACATGTGAATGTGGGGGTTGAGGTTGAGGTTGAGGATGCCACGATTTTTTAAGACAACAATAGTTTATATATATAGCTTAAAATTTTTAAGATTTTAAATGTTTTTTAGCTTATATTTTTGGTAAATTTTTAGATCTTAATCCGATTTAAATAAATTATTATATTATATATTTAATGTAATTATTAATTTTAATAAATAAATTAAAGTCGAAACTAGAATATGTTATTATTTAAGCGATGTTTTTAATTTTAACGAAAAATTATATATTGACGTTTTACTGTAACAAAAGTTTTTTCATATTATAGTTGTCAAATAGTAAAATATTGGGTTTAGACTTTAGAGTATGATTTTAGATCTTGCTTTGCTGTAACATCGAAAACATCTCAATGTATATGTTTTCTAAATGTCGCACTAATAAATTAGTAATTTAATAATTTTGTAATTTATTTTCAAAAGTAGTATCGAAATCGATTTCTTTGATCGTTTATAACTCAGAAATAATTAAAATATAAAATAGATTTGAAAACTTATGATGAAAACTTAACATTACGACATCCACGCTCAATTATGATTCGCAATTACACTCTTATAGTACAGTAATTACATTCATGTACTGTAATTATTTATGGTTATAATAATAGACTAAAGGTTACATTCTTTTGTACATTTACTTGACTCTATTTTATAAATTAAAATAGAATAGAAAAAACAAACTTTAAAATTTAAGTATTTTAACTAAATTCAATATCAAGTGCTAAATTTATCATTGTTCTCAAAAAAAAAAAAACAATTTTCCACTGTTTAGATACATTTTTTAACAAATATTTAATACTATAAATTCAATACAATATACGAAAAAAAATAATTGTCCTAAAAACAGTATGATAAAATTAATATTTTTTTTTTAAAGTCACCCCTTGTTTGAAGGAAGAAAACATCAATAGCCGATATTGGACTTGGTTGTGCTAGCTTAATATATTAGAATATGAGGAGTGGTGGCCTAATGGTATAGTAAAGCAATATAGGGACAACTTAGTGGGGCGATATTATAAGCTTAAATATGGTCAAGCAAGAATATTTAATAAAGTCCTCCATTTTGGGACTAACTTGAATCATATGTAAAATGTGCATGGTCTCCAAAATTTGACCATTTTAATTTTTAAATATGAAAATCTCAATTATTCCAAGAAATTGGAAAAAATTTTAAAACCAATTATATTTTGGGTGAATGCTCCCACCTAAAATTCTATTCAATGCAATTTTCTCCCCTTAGGTTAAATACAAAAACATCTCATGATCTTTCTATCATGTTATTTAATTTCAGTTCTTAATACTACGATTTAAGGATAAAGTAAAGAAATTCAACATTAGATCATAGTACAAAACAAAAAGAAGTAAAATTTAATTTTATAAAACTTCAGAGGTGACATTGTTAAAATTTAAAACCTTAAAGGATGTAAAAGATATTTAACATTACTTATATGTTGTCCCATGCTGGCTTTCAATCCATTCCGTACGATTCCAACTGGGTTGGTAAGTGTTTGGTGAGTGGCGAGTGACTACCAAGAATCTAAAAACATTTATAAATATTCGAAGAAATATTTTAAAAAAAATCTACCAATTTTGTCCTTTCTTATGGACTTGAAGTAATCAATTTAATTAATATTCGTGGATGGATGTCCCAATTTTAGGCACTTTATTTAGTGTGTAGTATTTGAACTTTTGATGACACAGGAGTGTTGCAATCCATGAGATTCATGATAGATCATCAAGGGGTGCAAATTGTTACAATGGTCAAGAGTGCACATGAACCAGAATGAGGGATAATTTCGTAAAAGAACTGGTATTGCTGTGCAGAGAATTAAATGTCAAGATTTGTGGCTATAAAAGATCTTGAAGTCAGCTTTCTAACACATTTGTCAATGTGTCATTTGGAGTTGTCTGCAGGAATCTATGACTATCTATTCACAGCTGGTTCATAGTTAATGGTGCATTAAAGTCTACTCTAGAATTTGAATTTGATTGCTTAGTTGGTTGGAATTTGAATTTCTAGCTTAGTTGGTTATGCTTTATTACCTAATGAGTTTACTTATGAGTCTTAGTTAATAAATCAGTTGTCAATATAGTAGTTGAGCTGTAATTGTTGAAATCATTTAATTATTGTCTTTTACCTATGCTTGGAGGGTTGTTCCAAGTTATTTAAGTTCTAAAGTTGTGTATTCAAGGGAGTGAAGTTTTGAATTCGAATTTGAGTGAAATTTCAGTGTTTATACTGATTTCTCCTTAACTCTGTATCTCTTGGTGGATTCCATAGAGTGGTGAGTTAGTTTAAGCCCTGTATCCTTGGTTTACATCCTTGGGTGGTGAATTATCTGTATCCCATTAGTGTTCACTTTGGTGGTGAGCTTGTTATCCTTTCAAAGAGTGTTTGTTAGGTTCCATTCTATTTGTTCCAGCCATTGGTTGAGTTGATAATCAACTTGAAGATCATATCCTCATCTATTATAATCCAGCAGCCCGGTATCAGATTTGGTATCAGAGCCATATCTCGAAGATCCGGTATTATTTGAAGTACACCAACTTTTGCATATTTAAGAACAAAAGTCTCTCCCACTCTTATAGATAAAATTTACAATAATTAAATAATCAAATGAATAAAATAAAGAACATAACCCAAATCATACTATAAAAAATTTGATTATAAATCTTAATATTTTATTAGGGTTTGTTCGATATTGTTCTATGAATTTATTTTCTAACTTAGAAGTAGAATGATTACAAAATTAACTTTTATAATGTAACAATAAAAAACTTGTATAGCCGAAACAATATTATGAAATGTAACCAATTAATGAAAATACGTTTGTTTGAAAGATTTAAAAATGAAAAAAATGGATTTATAGATTATTTAAAATATTCTTTCAATAGTTTTATAACATTGAAAATTCGAAATTGTTATAGACTTTTTCTGTGAAAATAAAAATATTTATTTATATATTTCATGACAACAATTATAGAACATGTTTTATTTGTTTGTAAAAAAAAAAAAATTAACGCATTTAATTTAAGATTCTTAAAGAGAGAATTTAAATAATGAAAGATTCTTAAGGGGAAGAAAAGTGTCATTATCTAGGATTGTGGGGTTGGTGTCAAGCCTACTCTAGCCTAAATAAAAATAAAAGAAAAGAAATAATAAGTAAAAGGGGTTGGTGTGGTTAGAATGACCAAAATGCCACTCACCAACCCACAGGCCACCAACTTTAGTAAAAATATGGAACTTCAACACCAATGTCTCCTAACATTACCAACTTCAACAATGACATGCATGGTCATGGTGAGCACATCATCCACCCATTCTCATTCTATCCAACATAAACATTTCAACTTCCATGTGCTCGTCTCAACAAGTATCGACTCCATTGAAAGAGAAGGAACCAATAGCTAGCCTTGTGTTTCTATTTCTCAAGCTTTTGTTTTCCAAGTGATTTTGTGGGTGGTTTCAAGTGTCAACATGTCAATTTATCTCCTTTCATTCCCATTAAGAATAAAAATACATCCACTTAACTAAAGCCCTCATAAATCCTTAAAAATAGCTTGCAAGGATGAAAGTTTGGAAATATATAAAGACTTAGAGGTCCCTCATATTTTTTACTTTCCACTAAAGCCCCCCAAAAATTATATAACGTCTTATTTTTCATCAAAGAGCAATACTAGGTAGACAATCAAATTATACAACCTCACTCATACAATCTGATATGGCATAAATTCACTGAGTGGATAAAAATAAAAAATGAATTAATTAATTTTTAATAAGTAAAATGTGACTCACACATCTAATGGATTCATATAATATCAGGTTGTATGAGTTAGGTTATACAATTTGGTTGTAGCTTTGGGTCTTCTCTCTAAACTTGGTCCTGGCCTTGGAATTCTGTTGGCTCGGCCATAGACCGTTAGATTAATTTACAATCTCAATAGTTGAAATTGAATCAAATAACACGTATCAATCTAAAGTATATTAATAACATGTGTTAGGTTCAACCTTAATCATTATTTTAGTATAGATCCTTTCTAGTCCTACACGCATATATGTATGGACTTGGCGTAAAATAATTATACTTTGCACCATGCTTAGGCGAGGAATGCAAAATGAGAATGTAGCTTATAATGAAGTTGATTAATATTTAGTTTGTTTACGTAAGGGTGACAACTCGCTATCAATTTTAGATCAGCTAATGGCATGTAACAATCTATTTAATGATATAAACGTGTTGTTGAGATATAGAGAGAGTATTTGTTGAGTAGACACATTTGATATCTTTGGAAGTAATGTTGGATTGTTGATGGCATTGTTTGCATAGTTTGAAATTGATTGTGATGGTGTTAGTGGTAAAACTAATATTTTTAATACCAACTGTATTATATATAAAAGAAGATCGCTTTTTTATTCTCATCTGTCTATATTAATGTCAGTAAATTATTAATATCCAACTCTTTCTTTTTTTTTATTCTAAAAGAAAGAGCAAACCATTCTTCAAACAACACAGTTGGTATATATAAAATTTCCTTGTCTGTTAATAATTAAAACTATTAACTAGATCGAATTCAAGTATATATATGAAGATTTATTTTCCCTTCATAAAATGTTATTCTCCAAGAGGAACTAGTGCATGTGATGTAGGTTGACATTGATGATCTACTATTTCAAAAATACAAAGGCCTAATATTACGAGTAGGGAAGTTCATATTAACTCATTTAATATATACAATAAAAACTCAAAATTTAAGAAAAATTTGCAATTCTTTGGAAAATAATATTATTATTACTTTCATAACCTAATTAACACACACATTACTAATACAAGTTCGTCGATGATCTTTGTCAATCATTTCCGAACATTCAAGAAATTCATTACTCAATAACCTTGCATGTACCGTAACTCTTTGAGTTTCTTGAAACATTGAATAGTTTAGATGAAAGTTTTACAGGTTTTTGTCAAAAATAACTAATAAGGAGACGATTTGAAAGATAATTATATAAAAAATTAGATGTTATGATCATAAATTAATAGATTGATTAAGACTAAAACTTTATATAACAGTCCTTTTCAAAGTAAAATTATTTTTCAAAATTTAAAGAATTTTTGTGGTGTTTTTCCCCATTAGTCGACGTCGATGATTAAAGATAATAAGTGAAAAACAACAAAATATCGTGGCTTTCAAAATTGTTTGATTTATACAACAGTGTAAAAATCAGAGAAAACAATCAACGGTTTCCTGGGAAAGAAAATAAAAATAAAAGGGGACGACCATCACAAAATATCGTCGCCACGTAGTTTGGGTCGATGACGGTTAACTACTTTGCCACCTAGGCCGGAATCAGTGTGTGAATCCCAAGCCGGCAAGAGTCTATTTTGTTGATTTTGTTTTCAATGACAGGAGAAATCGAGTTGCAATATTGCAAATTTTAGGGGAAAAATGTCCACACCTATAGTTTTATAAATAACATTTTTACCCATAACTTCTATCGACTATAAAAGAGGGAATTGCAATCGAATGCATTTTCTTCTTGAAAGTTTTGGAATGTCCTTAAGCACTTTTTAATTTTCTTATTCGCCCTTTGATTTTAATTTTTAGTGCTATACATTAAAAAGTAAACAAAAATTCCAATTATGCTTCATAAAAATTTAGATAATAGAACACGAATTACTGTTTTTGTTTCATAAAATGTTAAAGATAATAAAACTATTATCTTATAAAGACCTCAAGAGGGAGGTAAATCATAAATGTCCTTCTCTCCTCATAAAATCACGATTACTCTCCGGTTTTATCATCGTCAAATTATATTAAAGAATCATAGGTTTTTTTTTTTTTTTAGAAAATTTCTTAAACTTTGAGGTAAAAAATGTCATTTCACAAAACGTCAGCGGGAACATTTCCATTTACCCCAATTTTCATTCCTCCTTAAGCAAAAACAGAAACACTCACCAGTACCACCAAACACCAACCGATGAAGGGTAAAACCGTAATTCCACATCCAGCTCGCTCCTTTTAAACCCCAAACTCCTCTCTGTCACACCCACCATTTTCTTCTTCTTCTGAAAAATCATTTCTGAGTTTAACATTTTCTTTCTCTGAAACTCTGAAATCGATGGATCCCGTAAACGTCTGGGGCAACTCCTCCCTCGAGGTCGTCGACCCAGAAATCCACGACCTCATCGAGAAGGAGAAGCGCCGCCAATGCCGTGGCATCGAGCTCATCGCCTCTGAGAACTTCACTTCTTTCGCTGTCATTGAAGCCCTTGGCAGCGCCCTCACCAACAAGTACTCCGAGGGCATGCCCGGCAACCGTTACTACGGTGGCAACGAGTACATCGATGAGATCGAGAACCTCTGCCGCTCCAGGGCCCTCCAGGCCTACCGCCTCGACCCCACCAAGTGGGGCGTCAACGTTCAGCCCTACTCCGGCTCCCCCGCCAACTTCGCCGCCTATACGGCCGTCCTCGAGCCCCACGATCGCATCATGGGGCTCGACCTGCCGTCGGGAGGCCACTTGACTCACGGGTACTACACCTCCGGCGGGAAGAAGATCTCTGCAACTTCCATTTACTTCGAGAGCTTGCCGTACAAGGTGAATTCGACAACTGGATACATTGATTACGATAAGTTGGAGGAGAAAGCTTTGGACTTTCGCCCAAAGTTGATTATTTGCGGCGGGAGCGCGTATCCCAGGGACTGGGATTACGCTAGATTTAGAGCTATTGCTGATAAGGTTGGCGCCCTTTTGCTTTGCGATATGGCCCACATCAGTGGCCTTGTTGCTGCTCAGGTATCTTCATTTCACAAATCTGGATCTGGGTTTATTTTTTATTGTACTTTTTTTTACTGTTTGTTTGTTTTGTAATGGGCTGTTCAGATCTGTTTTTGCTGCTTTGGAAAATTATTAATTTTTTTTTGTTTCATTTTTTTTTTGACGATTTACCTGTTTGTCTACACTCGCAGTGTGTTAGTGTTAGTTTGTTGCTAAATTGACTGCATTTGGAGTGTTTGGTGTAGTGAAAGTATGGATCTTGATTTAGTGATTAGTAGATTGGAATTTGTCGGTAGTGAAAGAGGAGAGCATAGTTTGAAGCATAAATGGACTCGCTCTGCAGGTTTGGGTTTAAGAGATTTAGAGATTGTCGTGAAGTTTATAAATGAAACGTGTTTTGATGGCAACATGGATCTTGGAGATCTAAGAGTATTTTAATAGTGTTTTAAGTACAGTTAGGTAGTGTATTGATGCTATGGAATCTTGGATCTATACTCTTGGGGACTAGGGAGGTCATGAGTAAATGTCTGTTAAGTGATGTAGTTTGATAGATCCCATCAACTTTAATTTGAGTAATGCATGGGCTAAAAACTCAAGCTCTGTTCTAAATTTTGTTTGATGCTGAGCATTGTGCCAAGCTTTCAATTCTAAAGTTCGTTTTTTTTTTGGCATGTATAAATTCCTATTGCAAATGCTGTTCTGTGTGATTGTTGCTGGGATTTTGATATCTTTTGAATGTTTTTAATTTAGAATTTGTTCCTTTGTGGTATAGGAAGCTGCAAGTCCCTTCGAGTACTGTGATATTGTCACAACCACAACTCACAAGAGCTTGAGGGGTCCAAGAGCTGGTATGATCTTCTACCGCAAGGGCCCCAAACCACCCAAGAAGGGACAGCCAGAAGATGCAGTTTACGACTTTGAAGACAAGATCAACTTTGCTGTCTTCCCTTCTCTTCAGGGCGGTCCTCACAATCACCAGATTGGTGCTTTGGCTGTTGCCTTGAAACAAGCCATGACCCTTGGGTTCAAGGTCTATGCTAAGCAAGTCAGGGCCAATGCAGTTGCCCTTGGGAACTACTTGATGAGCAAGGGATACAAGCTTGTTACCGGAGGAACTGAGAACCACCTTGTTCTCTGGGACCTTCGTCCTCTTGGTTTGACTGGTAGAAGATTTGAATTTTATTAGTTAGTTTGAGGAATTTGATGGTTATGTATTGATTTCATACTTGGAATTCTGACTCTTAAGGCTTTTCTTTTGCAGGCAACAAGGTTGAGAAGCTTTGTGACCTTTGCAACATTACCGTGAACAAGAATGCTGTGTTTGGTGACAGCAGTGCCTTGGCTCCCGGGGGTGTAAGAATTGGTATGAATTCCTATTTGCCATTGATATTATGCGCCATGAGACTAGTAGATCTATGTATAGAAACGTGGGGCATCTGACCCTACTGGTATTGGCATTAAAGAGTGATTGAATTTTTCCGTTGACAGGTGCTCCGGCCATGACCTCAAGAGGGTTGGTTGAAAAGGACTTCGAGCAGATAGGAGAGTTCCTTCACCGTGCTGTGACCATCACCTTGAACATCCAGAAGCAGTATGGGAAGCTCTTGAAGGACTTCAACAAGGGCTTGGTTAACAACAAGGAGATTGAGGAGCTCAAGGCTGATGTCGAGAAGTTTGCAGGCTCATTTGACATGCCTGGCTTCAAAATGTCTGAGATGAAGTACAAAGATTAGGTCTGAAGTGTGAGTTTAAATGAGTTTTTCTTGATCAGCAAAATGGTGCCCACTTGAAAAAGGAAAAAGAGCTTCAATCTTTGGTTTTTTAAACTTTGGTAGGCTAAAGTCAAATTTTTTTTTTTTTGTATTTGTCTGTCATCTTCATTTTGGTTTGTGAAATTATGTGCTTATTCCCTTTAACAATAAGCAATAAGCAACAAATTATATAATGGGCAAATGAAATCTACGAGTAATACCCCATTTATTCCCTTTGTGTTTTGTTTTCTCTTTGTCAGGGTTGCGTTTTGAATATTTTGATACTACTAAAAATTTTTCTACGGAGGAGGTACGGACAAATGCTGAAAGATGAAATAAATTTCAATATGGTTAAAAAACTCAAAACGACCGCCGTCGGAGACAAGTCACTTGTGCCGATAAAATAGTGTGCCTTTCGTCTAATTTATGAACGAGGATCTACTTATTTGCCCAACCTCTTACCCTTGTTAAATCATTCATCAAATCGGATGAGATGTCTCTATTAACTCAAATGATGGCAACGTGTCTTTTTTTTTTTTTTCCTTCCAAACATCCAAACATTGACGTTTCTGCCTCCTAACCAGAGGATATATATATATATATATATATTTGTCCTGCACTGGAATTGTCTGGGTCTTCTTTCACTCTTGTTCCAGCGTGAGACATCTCTTTCCTGCCAACATAGGGAATACGGAAAAAGTAAAGGGAGAAATATGAGACAAAACCTAGCTTATACCCGACGAGCATAAAATCAAACCACCATTGATGACGTTAATGACTATTGCAGGTCAAATGTAGGTTGTCCTTCGTCTCAGAGGGAAACAAGAAACGGTTAAGTTTCGAGTCTTTCAAATATTCTCCCGACTCTCCATTTAGTTAATAACTGCATATCATTAGATCTACCAAAGATCAAGTAAAACTAAGATAAAGAGAGAATCTTAATCTCTAATTTAGATGTAATTCATTAAATTCTTAGTATAAGAGCACTTACAAGCCTATAGTGTTAATTAACTAAGCTGGTGCATGCACATTACTGTTGATTAAAAAACAAATTTTCCGCTTTTGAATTGACTTGCACATGAATTTATATTCCACTAAACATATTCCAGACACCACATTGAATATGAATTAATTTAGATTTTCTGATTTATTCATACCCAATACCGTCCTTGAAACTTGACTTTGGTCCACCCAAGGTAAGGAAGATGGCTGGTATACTTAATTATCAATTTACAAATTTGCATATAACAGAACAGACTTGCCTATTGGGCTTGTATCTTTACAAGTTTACATATAACAGAAAAGACTAGCCTTCTGGGCTTGAAAAAACTTCAAATACAACCTTGTGCACGAATTTCATTAGGAAATCTTCAATCAAATATCTCCTGGGCTTCAATTATACTGTGTTGACTGAAAAAAAATAAAAAAAATAAAGGAAAAATAAAAGTAGTTATAGTTTGTATCAGTTAGATAAATGACATAAATCAAAGTATCTATCAGATGACACTATGATCAAGGCAAACTACAAACACAGAACCGGATCGAAAAAGATTAGCTCACTGATCGTCTTTAGTGACCCGGTAATATTTTTCTGCATGTTGACGTTGACCAATTAGTTGAGCAAATCGTTCGTCGTGAGTGATTACTATTAGTTGAAAGTTCTCCTGGCCTTTCCTGTCCACCATAATTCTAAAGAAAATGGGGAAGACAAGATGTAAATGCTAAACCATTACCCTGGGAAGTGGCTGAAAGATGTAATCGGTTCATACCTAAGCAGCGCCGCTGCAAGACTCTCAGCATTTGGACCATCCAAGTTAGTGGTTGGTTCATCCAATGCTAGTATTCCACAGTTGAGGCAAAAAGTCTCGGCCAAAGCCAACCGTATGATAAGGGAAGCAAGGACCTGATGTGAGACCGAAGGTTTGATTTATTAAATTCAGAAGGGTAAAAACTGATGCATCCAGCTAAATTTCTCCCTATCTGCCTAGGTGCATTTCATGATTACCCACCTTTTGACCAGCACTACACCTTCCCCTCATTTCCAACTCTGCATCACCAGTCTGCATGAGAACCTGCATAAAATGCAATGGAAGTAACATATTTGTAGTAGCAATAACAACAAACAACAAGAAGAAAACAAACTGTTCCATACCCTGTAGCTATAAGAACGAGTCCCCGCACCTTCAGAATCTGAATGAATGCTAATATAATCTACGTCTTGTCCTCTGTATGTTTGTTGCCACAGTTCTCTTATAATTTTATTTATTTCCTCCATTTTCATTGTGTGGAAGCGCATGAGTGCTCTGAAGGATTTGGACAAAAAAAGTTCAGACCAATCCAGTATAAGATCAGGTCCATCAGGAAGGAATATGTGAGAGCTGAACTCAAAATATTTAATGGATAATTAATAAGATGTAGCAACTACTAAACATTATAACCAAGAGGCTCTTTTGATGAGGCGAACACAACCATATGTTAAGAACCATGGCCTAATAGCTTATATATCCTAGTTACTCTCATATACATAAATTTCATGGAAAAGAAGGAAAAAGAGCTAAAAGAGTAAACCAAAGATTACTACAAGAGAAGCAAGTGCAAAAATGTAACAACATTTTCCTCATGTCATTTGGAAAAGTAAATCGAGAAGGAATTTAAACCCTTAATAGACTTAGGAAAGGTAATATCAAGAAGGACTGAAAAAAGGGTTTTGAATAGCTTACTTGTCAAGTGCATTGTAGTATCTGTCCAGGTCCTTGTTTGCCATCTCGGTTGTCTGCCATAAATTTTCAGGTTAACTAACATTATGGAACAAGTGATGATGGTGACAATCATTCAAGCAATTGCAACTATGTCCCACCTTAAGCTGGATTAACTGATCAAAGTATCGCTTATCAATGTCCTGGTGACAATCATTCAAGCAATTGCAACTATGTCCCACCTTAAGCTGGATTAACTGATCAAAGTATCGCTTATCAATGTCCTTGTATTGTGTCTGCTTAAGATCAATCTTATTCTTTGAAATGTTGCTCTGATAAACAGACATTGTTCCATGGCACCTGTTTAACTGTTGACAAAAAGGACATTCACTATTTAATTATCTTTAAATAAGAGTGGAACTGAAAACAAAGGTATGAAATGAAATAGCATCACAGGATATAAAGTGGTATTTGTAACATTAAAGAAACGTATCAGTGAAGGTCCTATGAAAGAAACATGCTTCCTTCAGTTCTAACAAAAAATAAAAGCCACTGAGTTTTGGATCTTCCAGCAATACATTACATTCATGGTATTAGAATTTGCAAACAACAATAGACTCCTACAATACCATGGAAAAGCTCAAAACTCAGAAAGTGGTAATCATCATTCAGTAAATTTGTCCCATCCCACCACTTCTCTCAGACAAACCAATTTGTTATTTTCTTAATAATAAACCAGATCAGATTCCTTGAGGCACAGCTCTCCAATAAATTGCATCAACTATCACTAAAGCAAAGAGGGAAAAAATTCTGCCTGATGAAACTAGTTATACATACAAGTTCTGTACTCCAGAGAATAGATTTGTGCAATTTTTTCCTTGAGAAAATAGCAGTTCAAGATATAGTCTTCAAGTTCTAAGACAAAAAATGCTCACCCCACTCTTCGTCCTAGAGTTTGAAATCAAATTGCATATATACTATGCCTTCTACTCCTGACACAAATTTGTCTTGAGTTGGAAGGGAAAGCAAACTTAAATTTACATTATCTATAAAAAAAGGGCAACATTGAAGAAAGAAAACTGAAATAAAATCCATGTCAACAATGAATGCTCTCACCCAAATTTATTGACTTTAATGTTTCTACTTATGTCATACAGAAAATAGTTAGCAACTATGCCATCACGGTTATAAACAAAAATACTAACAATGCTAGTCCAGTGAAAATGGAAACAGATAGGTGTCTGTAGGAATCATATATACCTCTGAAAGAAGTCTCTCCCTTTCTTGTAAGTGCTTTCCCAGTTCAGCTTCAAAAGTGGAAACGCCTCCAACCTTCAATATTCTTTCTTCCAGTGACTCAATCTCAGAAGTAAGTTCATCCACTTCAGCCTTTGTTTTCCTGTAATTCAAGTTGTCCTCAATACTCCGTTTTAGATGATCTTGATTCCGCATCAAGTCCTTGCTTTTGTTTAGCTCAGCTAAAATCTCCTGCTTTCTAGTATCCACATTTTGAAGTTGGGATTCTGATAGACTTTTCTTTTCCTGCAGTTCCTTTAACCTCTCACCTTTCTTCAGATCATGATATCTGACCGAACAAAAGTGATGAGCAAAATATATAGCATTCAAAAATTATTTGACAATCCTTAGGTCCACACTTACTCTTTAATCTTTGAAGCAGTTTTAAGCAGAGTCTCAACTTCCTGTTGGTAGTTTCTTTTTTGTTCAGCCTGCTCCTCATATTCACGATTAAGTTTCACTTTCAAAACATTATAGTCACTCAGTAATTTATCTTTTTCCTTAGATAGAGGACCAAGAGCCTCTACTAAATGCTGAAAAACCAACAAGAACATACATTATGCATTAGAAATATGTTTAAAGAAAAATTTGTAGAAACAACACGGTGTAAATTAATATGCCAAAACAATAAATGAATAAATAAAGTTTGAGAGCTCAAGACACTTAGTCATTAAACTTAGTAGCATAAACTTTTATATTTCATGTCCACTCAACTTTTAACTCATAGATGATCGGAGTTCTGCACCACAAGAGGACTTGGGGATTGATTTCGAGGAATTGATATATTATCAAACAATGAATAGATACAGTGAGAAAATGCCTTAATGATAATAAATCCAATCTTATAAAACACCAACAAAAGAACAACAAAAATGAAAATCATTGCTTTCAGTAATGCACTTCAACCAAGATATGTTTAATTCAATTATTTTTAAATATTGGCAGTACAATTGTAGGTAGAAAATTACACTAAACATATCGATATACTCAATATAAAAAACACTTTTTAAAAGTAATATGTAAGAGAGAGCAAAAGACACTGTCCAGGAAAAGTGTCACACTTGATCAACATAACTAACTTACAAATCTTTTTCTATCAATTTATTCTCAGCTCTTTAATTTATTAAAAAGTAGGGAAAAACACTCTTTTAAGTTTAATAAGTCTCTACATCAAACAACCTTCATGAATCCAAAAGAGTTTATCACCAACAACAATAAGAGAAATTACAGAAGATGTAAGACATACATGTTATTAAAAAATAACCACAGTGCTAAAACAAATACCAATTGCACTATAGTTATACGTAAGAAGTCAGATGATAAGGACAACCAGAAAAAGTGATATAAATAATTATATTTGGAAGAACAGACAACCTTTTCATCAAGATCAACTTGACTTTTTTCCTCTGCCAAACGCTCTAACTCTTCTTCTGCCTTTTTAACATCCCGCAAAGTATTAGCTGCTTTAACTTTTTCCTCTCTTAGAGTGTGCCACCTTATCTGAATGTTTGACAAATCATTTTCCATGTACCTTTGGTCATCCCTTAACTTCTCAAGTTCATTTTGCAAACCATCCCTGTAGTAAAGAGAGAACAGAAAATGATTGTAAGAATGAAAATAAATAAATTTAAATTAGAATAGAAAAAAGATAAAAATTGTGCATAAACAATAATTCTGTTATGTGCATGCTAATTTATGTCGTACACAGGAACAGTAAATGATTTAATCTTATGGGTGGCAGAGATCACCATGGTGTCATAGATACTACGCCAGATGTAGGCATAGAACCTAAAGATTTTTTTAAATATATATATTTTTTTAAACTTTTTTCATGAATATTATTTATATGATTTAGTTTCCTTTAGGTTTAAGCTTGGCCTATTGATGGATTTCTTTTAAGGAAAAATTTGGACTGAGTAGATAACGCATGATCCTAAGCTCTTCCTGCCCCTCCATTTGTTCGTTATCTCTTCCATCTTCTCTTCCTTTTATACATCTTTCTCTCCCTTTTCTTATCTTCCAGTCTGATATCAATTACTATGAGAGTCCCATTTTGACCTTGCTCCTACCTTTGCTATCATAAACTAAAAATTTCTATTAAAAGAAACTTTAATTACAAGAGTCAAGGCGTGAATTAGAAGTCTATTGAAGAGACCACAAATTAAAAGAAACCAACTACTTCACTACAAGCACACATCAATACAACCCCTTAGGATAAAGAATGAAATCCCTTCAAATTGCTTTGTAATTGAAACCCATAATAAACAAGAGTATGAACTTTATTCCATAGCATCTCTCATTGAATCATCAAATATTCTTTCATGTCAGCATCCCCAAATAATAACAGTTTTCTCTCCTCCACCAAGCACATAATGATGTTCAATGAACAACAGAACACAACTATTTGAGTATGAGCCAGTATATATTAGCCCTTCCAAAAAATTTGTCCTACTTGAAAGCCAAAGGACAATGAAGGAGCAAATCATCAAATTTCAGATTCCTTTTTTGCACAAAACACACTAGCCGAAGAAGGATAAAGCCCCAGTCCATTGTCA